>JAYKTE010285708.1:0-11509 GCA_036873565.1 Xipholeptos notoides | reverse complement strand
TGCTGTCCTCATCCTTGTCATTGCTATCTTCACAACGTTTCGGCCGATGAACCCTTTGGCCGTCTTAAGGTGATCGAACTTGGGAACCTTCTTGTCGTAAACAGGAGTCACAGAATTTCGAACTTAACCTTTATTCAAACCACAGGGGTAGCCTGTTCTCGTTCTGTTAACCACGACAGGGTAGAGTATTGAATCCTTGGTATCTTGGTGACTACTGCCTTTGGGTGGGATTGACTCCCGATTACAACAAGAAGGTTCCCAAGTTCGATCACCTGAAGACGGCTGAAGGGTTCATCGGCCGAAATGTTGTGAAGATAACAATAGCAAGGGTGAAGACAGCAGCCCGAAAAATAGTTATACAAACTATCAAGCCTCATTCCAAGAATTCCGAAAAACCAATGTGTCATCTACGTTTTTACTTCTTTTATTCATTATTTCATGGGAATATATATTGATATAAAATTTTCGGACATGAATTGCTTTGTTGTACATTGATAAATCAAATGAACACAGTCGTTGACTCAACATTACAAGACTTATTTGACTTTGTATTACTTCAACAAAACCTTTTTATAAGGCTTTGGCTTTGTTCCTCTTTCTTTCTTTGTTTTATTTTTGTTTGTTTTTTCATTATCTTATCCTTTCTTCTACCTTTTGTTTACTGTTTCCTGTATTATCTTACTCATTTTTTTCCTTTTTTGGTCTTTTCTATATTTCTACATTCTTTCTATATTCTTTCAGTTTGTTTTTCTTTCTGGCTTATCCTTTGAACCCTGAAGAGCCGATATATCGGCCCTGGTGAACTCGGGCAAAAATCGACAGTGCTGATATTTCTGCCCTCCATGGTCCTCTATTAGAACGTCTCTGATTGGCTAGTTGGTAATTTTGCTAAGTCAGGGCCCAAAGGATTTACTTTGTTTTTTCTTTGTTACTTTCATTATTTATTCATTTTTTGTTTCTTTACTGGATTCTTTCTTCTCTCTCTCTGTGTCTTTCTTTTTCTTTTAACTTCATCTTTCTTTCGTTTTTTCTTTCTTTTTCTTTCTTCTTTTTTTCTATCTTTTGAATCTTTCTTTATTTCTTCGTTACCTTTATTCTTTCTTTGGTTTTTTATTTTTCATTTTTATATCTCTTTCTTTGCCTTTTTTATTCTTAATCTATCGTTATTTTCTCATTCTTTTTTTTTTTGTTTTTTCCCTTTTGTTTATCGCTGTTTCTTTCCTTCCAGCCTGAAAAAATATTTTAAAGAGATTTTGCATTTTGTTATCTCAAAAACCTGAAGGGTAAATTGTATTGCGATCAATATGGGCTCATCTGGGAAATACTGAGGGTTTCGGAGAATATCAGTGGTCCCTTAAGGTCATCATCATGCAGTCTGTCAGCCTTGACGATGACTAGTCGGGGCCTCAGTCCTTTTATCCTTGGCTCCTAACTCGCTTGCACACTTTTAGGCGTAGTATATGTTGCGCATAGATGGACACACTCTAAACCTCCAACGCTCATGCCCAGTGGATCGAATATCGAGACAACTGGCAGCAGAGGAGGCCGCAGCTTCTGGGAGAAAGTAATCTCAGTGAGGTTGACAGTCGCCCTATCGTGTCCGCTGCTACGTCTTTTCCTTCTGGATGAAGTTCCATAGCCTTTTCTGAAGGAAGACTGCAAAGCAGCAGTAGGATTTGGAGTCAGTTTCCATCTCTCAGCATTTTTCTCTTAACAAGGCCCTCAGTGGTTTAACTGCGCCCCCAGACACTAACCTGGGTATTTCCACGTCCCGGCGCAAAAGGTAGGATTTTTCGAACCCAAGTCCTTCTATTACATTCACTTTCATACTAATGCACTTGCCAAAGTAGGATAACCTAATACAGGGTGTGCCAAAAGGATGGAACACATTTTAATTAATGCAATTTTCTTGAGACTCCATAGCATTACAAGGATAACCAAAACCAACATCCGAAAGTAATAAAAACATAATATAATATTCAAATCTTATATAACATTGAAAACTCCTATGTATCAATTAGTAATGAACGTACAGGTTGGAACATAATGTTGGGACTCATTCTGAATACTATTTTCCCATATTACAAAAAACATCCTTATTGTCCACCCTATATAATATTCTCATTAGCGTATTTAAGTTTCTCTAAGTGTATCTGAATAGTAATGGCCGACATCTGTGTAAACAGTTTAGCTGAAAATATTTAAATGTAATAAAACTTTTAAAAATCGCCTTAAATCGCCGGTTTTGTTGATAATTTCTTCCTTCTAGGCATTTAGAATTAATATTTAGAACCAAACAATCTGTTAAACATCAAAGATTATTTGTGAAGGTACACTAAAATAACTTTTATAAAAAACATAAATCTATTATCAATATAAAATAAATATCAATTCTTAGAGATTTAAAAACTTTTCCCCAAAATTTCAGTAAGTATGAAAGGAAATAATTCAGAAAGGAAACATTTTAATTTCAAATTTAACTTTGAATTTTTAAGATTTATTTTTACAAAACTGTAATTGACTTAATTTCAAGTAACAAAATGTTATAAGTAAAATAATATCTCTAGAATGGAAACCAGTGTTAAAACTCAGCGTTTAATATAATATAATATAATATAATATAATATAATATAATATAATATAATATAATATGATATAAAATCAACAATAACATAAATTTAATATTCGTGACGATCTTTTAAAAGTT
This sequence comes from Xipholeptos notoides, assembly GCA_036873565.1. Taxonomy (NCBI): domain Eukaryota; kingdom Metazoa; phylum Mollusca; class Cephalopoda; family Idiosepiidae; genus Xipholeptos; species Xipholeptos notoides. The sequence goes on along the minus strand of JAYKTE010285708.1, from coordinate 8,802 downwards.
GGCAAAAATCTCTAAAAAATAAAATAAAATAAATAATGCTGCCAGAAAAAAGTATTTCAATTTTAACCCTTTTGACCCTGTCTTCGCAAAATTACCAATTAGATAATTAGATCCGTTCTTTAGGAGGACCATGGAGGGCCAAAATATTGGCTGTGTTGTTTTTTGCACTATGTCACCAGGGCCAATATATCGGCTCTTCAGGGTCCAAAGGGTTAAAGTCAGAAAGTTTTTCCTTTTTAGAAAATAAATTTTGTTTGACTGCGTTATAATTATTATTGTGTCAAAAATGTGTATAATAATCGGAAATCATACAATATTTGAAATAATAAATACTTGGGAAATATTTATCTTAATATTTGTAAAAATAAAAGTTAGGATAACATTGTAACTCAAACTATTATTTGGACCCTGAAAAAGCAAAATTACTAACTAGCCAACCAGAGCCGTTTTATAAGAGGACCATGCAGGACCGAAATATCGACCGTGCCGTATTTTACAGTATGTCACCTTGGCCGATATATCAGCTTTTCATGGTCGAAAGGGTTAAGTGATCAAAGACAAAACTGACTATAGCCCTCAGGACTTTTCAGATGTCCAATTTATTTTGATCTCTTTTAAACAAATTCAGAATTCAATATAATAATATTTGCTAATTGTATCATGAGTGTTGAATACAATTTCAAAAATATTACAAGAATTCAAGCATTCATTTGAAGATGAAAACGACATTTTTTTATTTTGGTAAAAAACAACAAAATGTATAATAAATAGATTTTCCCAACTTTTTATTCTAACTAAAAAAAATCAAAAGTACATTGGTTTTTGATATAATTGTAAATAAACTTTGAGTGTGAACGCGGATCATTAAATTCATTTGAAACAAACAAACATAATTACAAACAAAAAACAACAAATTGTATAATATCAAACTGGTCACTCGCTGAAATGCACGGAAACGATGTTTTTTTCTATAAAGTAATTTGTATATGAAATTATGAATAAAAATAAATGGTTAAATATAAAAAATATAAAGCCAAAAACTAAAGTTAAAGTAAAATGAAAGACAAACGAACAAAACAAAAAATAAAAATAGATAAAAAGGAAGAAATTAAAAATAATATTTGATTATTTGTAAAAAAAAACAAAGACTGATTTTTTCCCCATTCATGATAGCCAAGGAAAAATTAAGTACAAATAAGCTAAAGCTATTTTCACTTTCAAAATAAGGTAATGAAGGTTTATGTATGACTATTGAATTTGGGACCTGTGTTCAAATCTTAGCCACTCTTTTAGATTTACTATTCAGCTAACACTACTATTTAATGTATGACCCAATCATTAACCAATTATGGGTTAATACTGCAATTACTATTCATCTAATGGTTAGTTTACAAAAGGCATTAAAAATATCCTTTTTTTAGAAAAATGGTTCGCAGCATAAAATGACTGTAAAGGTTAACACTTTGGACCCTGACTTAGCAAAATTATGAACAAGTGAATCAGATCCGTTCTGTTAGATCACTAAGAAGGGTCAAAATACCGCTGTGTTGTCTTTTTCCCTAGGTAATCAGGGCCGACATAGCGACCCTTCAGGGGTCCACATGGTTAAATAATCTAAACCTTAGATTAACATTTGTTAAAAAAAATCATTGAAAAAGTCAGACATCGGAAAATAGCATATTTCAATCTATTTTTTTTGTTGCTTTTTTTATGACTGAATTGAGAATGAATTGAAAAACCAAAAATATTGGAGCAGTTCCACGAAAATCATTTTGAATAACCATCAGGAATAACCGTCAGGGAAAAAATGGGGGTTTCTTGGCACCCTCCCCTCCCCAAGAGTATTTAACTTCAGTGAATCTAGAGTGTGGCGTAGGATCCCCTGAACGCGTTCCTGCATGTTAACAAAAATTTTACAGGTTATGGCCGATGATTTAAGGGTACCCACGCGTGCGCAAACTGAAAGAGTTGCATAGAGTGACACATGTATAAAGTGGTTCTTTGCAAAATAAATTCAATAGGATTTTATACATAGATTTTTACTTCATCACAGTGTGTACTGCTATGTATTTAAAAAAAAGACAATGTTTCTGAAGATGAAATAATAAAAAACACATTGCTAAAAAAAAGAAGCAATTAAAATATTTTCATAGTTTTCTTTTTTCAGTTTATACTTTTGGTTCATTTTTCTCTTCATATTTTTTAAAAAAGAAGAAGAAATTTCTTATCAAGTTAGGGCAATTATTTTGTTTTCTTGAGCGATAAAGAAATAAAAATATTCAACAAATATTTTTTTACTTAAAAGACAATCAATAATCTAGCCAAAAAAACATCATTATTGTACTCATTATCAGTATCGAAACACAATGCACATTTCCTACAAGCATTTGAAACAACCAAATTTGAATGAAATTTCATCGCATATCGACGCCCTGAAAGCTGGAAATATTTATTTGCATAAAATACAAATTATGCACAAGTCCGTAGAGTTTTATTAGGATGGGGGTTAGAACTTTGTTTGGTCATCGCTTGTCCTTATCCTTAACTGAAATCGTTCAGAAACAATTCACCCATTGGCTCTGAAAGCTGGGAGTGGCCACTTTTAATTACTTCTGCATTGGACGGAGGGAACAGCATTTGCAAACGTAACATACTTACACTCTGAGAGTAAGTATGTCAGAGATGATCATAGCAGAAATTCTCAACATCAACTTTTTCAACAAACCAATTTCAAGTAAAGGTGACTTCTAATATGAAATAAAACCAAACCTTCAGCTAATAATCAGTGGCGAAGCAACAAGTAGACGTAAGGGGCAATCTACCCCGGGTGGCACGTGCCAAAGAGTGGCATTTTGAGCGGGTAATTAGAAAATGGAAAACAAATTTTTTTAAAGCTTTAAAAAATCTGAAATTTTATACCAAAATGAGTTTTTAAGGTTGAAATATGTTTTTGTGTTTTATGTGTGTAATGATATTACTGTTTGATAAACGAGTTTTACAACTGTAGAATCAGTTTGATGTCAAATGAAAATAAATATTTTAAGTTGAATATAATTAGATCCTTGATTAAAGTTCTATGTAAATAAATATTTTAAGGACTTTCCTTTAGGAAATTTGAAAGCTAATGGATTATCAACGGCCAACTGGGGTGGAGATGCAAGGAATCTTACCACCACCCCGTGCGGCAAAAATATTATTGTTATGCTACTGCTAATAATTTAATGGAATAAAGAGAGAAATTATTTTTGATTGTTTGTGTTTTACGGCATATCAAGCTTTTTCAGATCATTTAATGCCGATAATGATCCTTTTTCATAAACGCTCTTTTGTCCACACATAGTTTTTTTTTTAGATAACATAGTGTGCACTATTTAATCCATAATTGTAGGGATTGTAGTGATTCATACATTTCCCAAGAGCATTAGTTCAAGTTTGAACGTAAACAGAACGACTGGGATCGGCACTCGCGTATTACGATTTTGAATCAGTCTGCCGATCGACTGCCCCAAGTGGACCTCCCTGGAACATTTTTTGTTAATTTCCTTTATTTTTTATAGTAATGACTTTTTTTGCTAATTATTTTATTTATGAACACGGTATTGACAAATCTAATTGTTTGTTACAATATTGACAAAAACTGATTTGTATGAAAATTACGGAAATAATAAGTTACTGTTGAACACTTTAAACAAAACGTTACTTCAAATAAATGATTAATACCGAAATAAAGGAAATAATAAATTAGTGTTAAACACTTTAAACAAAACGGTACTTCAAATGATTAATATCGAAAAAAAAAAGGAAATAATGAGTTTATTATGATACGAATAATAAATAGTATTTTATTATAAAGGAATTATTAATATAGAAATAAAAGAAGTAATGGGTTTATGATAGAACGAGCAATAAACAGTACTTCATTATAAAGTATATATATATAAACTATATATGTATATATACTATAAATTTATAAAAGTCATATTGTTTGTCGGACTGTCTGTTTGTCTGAGAAATGGTCTCTTAAAAACTATTCTGCCAATTTTGGGTACACATACTTTATATTGATATATGGGATATTTAGACACCTGAAAAAATTTCTATTTGGTTTGGAGCCAGACAAATAGCTGCTAAGGAGTAAAACTTGAAAAATAGACTATTGTGGACTCCTATTTTCCGCTGTGTCGGGGCTATGTTGTTCATTGATGTGTCAATATAATGGGGCATCAAAGCAACACCTGGGCAAGAGCGAGATCGGGCCAATACTAACAATGTATTGTAAAATTTTCAGACGTTGATAAATAATCAAAAATGAATTTTTAAGATTCTAATTCCAGTTACAAATGTGATACACTTTTGTTGTTTGATTTTATTAGATTAATTTAAAGAATTTGATACTAGTTTAAAGATACGATTTTTCAACACACAAAGAAAATATAAGAATAGAGTATTTTGAAATCATACAATTCAAAACCTTAGATGTAGTAAATATAAATGAAATATTAAGTTTGTAAAGCCCACAAGAATAAAAAGCAGAAATCGGAGTGACAACATTCGCCTTTGAAATGAGTGCTTTTTACTTTGAGATAAATCAGATTAACCACCGAAAAACAAACACAGCCTACATAGCATGCATAAATAAGCTCCAGTGATACAAAAATTATCAAACTAATGCAACAATTTCAAACACAAACTGGATAGATGACATTCATAGGCATACACATGCAAATACACACACAAATACACACGCAAATACACACACATAAATACACATGCACAGACACACACAAACAAACCAAAAACTTGTACAGGATGGAAAATGTGTGCTATATATATAGGCAATTGTATGTAAGCAATTGTTGACACGAACACACACACACAGACACACGAACACGTGCACACATGAACACACACACACATACACGACCAGCATAATGTAACAAAACAGGACATTTTTCATACGTGTGATCTGACTGAATTACAATTTATTACTTTAATTTAGATGTCAAAATAATTTCTAAAATTGTCATTCAAATTATGTTAAAGAAACTAAATACAAAGACAGAAATACAGCGTTTGGAACGAGATTGGGACAAGATTGAAGTGTCTAAATATACACATCAAACTTTGATATTTTTAGACATAGCTCCAAAAATGTTACTAGAGCGTATGAATTAAAAGATTCAAAATGAGTTTAAAATCAAATGTCTGGCAAAACGGAATTTTAAGACAGCATTGACATTTAACGGAATAAAGGATATTTATCAGTGGTCAATGATCATTTTATTAAATTCTTTTAAGAGTACAATGGATAATTTGTAAAAGGACGATAAATAATCAATGGAGACGCATTGAATTATAAATAATAAATTATAAATGATTAAAAATAATGCATTGAATTATAAATATACAATGAGGACGCATTGAATTCCAAAATTTTGTCGTTTAGAAATCTTTTATATATTTTGGAGAGAGGTCTATTTGGGGCAGTGGATAGGCAGTCGGATTTCGGACTCGTAATACGTGAGTTTGAATCCCAGTGGTTCTAATTACGTCCACATACTATTATTATTATTATTATTATCATTATTATTGTTGTTGTTGTTATTTCTTGGATATGTCTCGCTTAATTTGTACATTTATGATTCGGACTATATTTTCCATCTTCGTATTTGTGAAACGTTTTGGCCGATCAACAACAAATATAAAGATTAGAACTATAGCCCTCCTAATAAAAATCAAGCCTTAACTCAAGGATACCGAAAAAATTTAATTTAGTTTATAACGACATTAACGGTGCCCATCATTTAAAAAGGATACTCATATTTGTACGTTTTTGAATTGTATGATTTCAAAATACTCTATTTTTATGATTTTCTGTGTGTTGCAAAACCGCATCTTTAAACAGGTATCAAAATCTTTAAATTAATCTACTAAAACTCTAACAACAAAAACGTGTCACATTTGTAACTGAAATAAGAATTTTGATAATGTATTTTTAATTATTTATCCACGTCTGAAGTTTTTAAATACAGCGTTAGTACGAATCAAGGAAAAGCGTAACGTACGTTTTACTCCTCAAATGAAAAAACAAACATTCTGAGGATTTCACAAAAATCATAAACAGTGCTTAGAAAAGATTACATACTGTTCTTTCATCATATCGTTTCAAAAAAGATTTTTAAAAGATTTTTATTTTGTGCCATGTGACACCGGCGCGTAAAATGTAAAACAACAAAGACTAAAATAATAATGATAATAATATTTATTATTATTATTATAAAGAGTCATATTTATTAAAAAGAGTCATGTTGAGAGAAGAGGCAGTACATTTTTTTTTTAATTATATATTCTATTTTTTTAATTTGCTCATGGGATCGTTATTTCTTATCATATTTTAAATAAGAATGTTTTTTTAATCAAAACTCTGAAAAAAATTTCTAAGCAATTAATTTGCAGTATTTATTTCTTAGGATTTGTTTAATCATAAGGAGGTTACATCTACTTTCTGATATTTCAACTATTGTAGAATTTCTACAGGTTCTGCTAGTTATTGTTATTATTGTTCAATACATTTGCAGTTTTGAACTATTTCTCAGGGTTTGTTTAAATTGAAGATTGTTAAATTTACTTTCTAATATTTCAGCTACTGTTGAATTTCCACTGGTTCTGCTAGTTATTATTATTATAATTGTTATTATCAGGTGAATAGAGAACAATTTCATCAACAGTGAGCCTTCTTGAGGAGAAAGTTGTGATCACGAGTGAGAGATCGCCTTAACACGCAGGAAAGTGGTCGCGTGATAATATAATGAAAACAGCCCCGATATAAAGATAACGACGGTTACTTCTATTGTTACTTCAATAAAACAGCACAGAAAACTAGGGATGTAAGTCAAACACGATATGCTAATAAAATATTTTAAAGATATGCTACTTAATTTCTGAGAATATCTAATATTTTCTTAGAAATTCGGGATTAAATGTCTGAATATAAAGATACGAGAGTCGTACCAAAAGTAATGCCTCCTTTTTGTTTATTCCGCCTGAATAGATCAGACTGGGTTGCAAATTGCGTTGAATCAAAAGTTTCATATTGCAGATATTGATGGTGTCAGATGCGAAAAGCTAGAGCAGCCAATCCCAATAGGTTAGCCTCTACCCACTCCTGCCCTACCTGTGGGAGAGGCTTTCTTGCTCAGATTGGCCTCATCAGCCACCTCCGGACCCATCGAGCCAAGTGACGTCATTTGTCATCCTCGAGAACAAGGGACAAACACACATATCCCTGAGCTTTTGTAATCAGTGTTGCCCTTCACCAAGATCTGTTACTGTCATTGAGTTGACAGGTCTCATCCACTCGGTTCTTTGGAATCAGTGTTATCCTTTCACCTAGATAAGTCACTATTCCGAGTTAACGATTATCATCTGCCCGAGGCAGCTGAAAGTAACTGTAAGAGTTTTGACTGGGATTTGAACCCGTGTAATGCGATTTCAGAGCCCAAGCCTCTACAACTGCTCAAGCTCTGCTGCCCACTGCTCCACCTTCGCTGCCCAGAGAGCAAGAAAAATAATTGAAATGAAATGAAGAAACAAAATCATGAATTATGTAAATGAAGAACAGCATATATTAATCAAGACGGTATACGCGGTATTTGCAGACGCCGCTGGTGTCTGGCACCACCTGTTTCTTGGCTCGCGAAACTTGCCAGTGGGCCTGCTTCTGATCGTCAAGACGGAGACTAGGTCGAAGCACGTGCCGCCTACTCGCCCGAAACTACTCGCACACGCCCGTTGTAAGGGTTGGCCGTCTTCTATAAAGAAGTGGCAGTCACCATATTTTTAAAGTGTTGAAATTCCGGTCTTTTAATTACATGAAAATTAAGGTAAAACATTAAAATTTGAAAGAAAAATAAAGGAGAACATTAAAATTGTAGCTTCTCGACACGTTGGATACAAATAAAAGTCAGGCTCCCAGCCAATTGTTTACATTTCATTTCACGCAACTTTTTCCAATAATCGAAATGTGTATCGAAGCAGAGTATTGGAATAAAATAAAATAAAATAAATAACTAGTTTATATTGTAAAGTCTCATCGCAAAGAATTCCAAATAAATATAGGGTGTTCCAATAACTTGGACAGAAGTTAACATATTTATCACATTGAAAAAATATACATATATATATACATACATATATATAAATACTTTATTTATAAAAGTATCCTTTCAGCCATTTTAAAAATAAATCTACACATATCTTTACTTTCTTTAAAAACTTTAATACAGAATTCTTACAAAAGCTTTGAAACCCAAAACAATAAAACACTCACTACCGCAAAAGTCAAGTCATCTCTAATATGAAAACAGCTTTCATTTTTGTTGTTTTTATTATTCGGGAAAAATTAGCAAGTATTTGGAAGCTTTTTATAAACCTGTGCTGACATAAGAATGCATAAATATATGGATAAAAACATAATCATGGAATTATATCATATGAAATATCATAAAGTTTTTCATAGAATTTAGAGTAGATTTTGTTTACGCCTCTTTATAATATTCTAATGTCAAAGTTGAAACTTAAAACATAATAATATATAAAAACATTTATTAGTATTTGTTTTTTCAGTTTTTTAAAACTTTTTGAATAGCGTGAATCTAGTCTAAAGAATTGTTTTTCTTTTGGTGACATAAGATAAGCGCTTTTAAGTTAATTTGTCTGTTAAATACAAACAAAAAGATATTCAACTGACAGGTATTGAGTCACACACACTCTCTCTCTCTCTCTCTCTCTCTCTCTCTCTCT
>JAYKTE010285598.1:0-11509 GCA_036873565.1 Xipholeptos notoides | reverse complement strand
CAAAACCTAATGAACATTTTATTTCATTTATATCCTTCACTTTTAACATCATCCAAACAAACATTTCATTGTAAACACACAAACACACACATAAAAATATTACTGATATAAAGTTTATTTTTAAACTTAATTATTATTTTCTTCTTATATATTCTGTCTTCTTGTTCTAATATGATTTGATATAGGAATTGAATAAAAAATATTTAAAACATATAAAAACCACCATTCCCATACATCTTTGTAGCAAAGCTTTTGACCTCCTTGCGGGTTCCATTTTTTAGTCATATTAGGAAAATATGCTCATAAAAGAAGAATTCAGTTTAGAATTTCTATGTATATTAATGAGAATATTTTACCTTTTGTTTCAGCAACTCCGATATTAACCACAAAAAGTAAGTTTATCAATTTTTTTAATATTAATGGTGATTTGCCCAAAATAATGAAACTATTTTCATTATTTTAGTCTTATTAGCTCAAAAAACTTTTCGGTTTAAAATTTCTAAGTCGGGTGTGTGTGTGTATGAAAATTTACTTTTTCTTTCATATCCCCTGTTATTTTAACCACAAAAAGTAAGTTTCATGTTAAACCACTGAGCAATGATTTTTGTCTGTTTCAGCTACTTCTTCAGCTTCAACTACAGAAAGTAAGCTTTGTAATTTATCCATATCTATTATGAATAATGAATATTTCAGTATTATCTATAAATCAGATAAAATATAAATTTTGTTCAAGTGCAAATTTGTTAAAACAGAAAAAATGCAATTCTAAATATATCTAAAATTAATTAATTCATTTTATAACCTCTTATATGTGGAGTTTAATGCTATCTTTGTGGATGACAAAAATGGTCCAAGTTTGAAATGATAACAGAAAGAGAAATAAAAAGATCGTCCAAGTTGTGAATATCATTTTGCAGTATGTAATAATCCAAGACAAAAAAAAACAGGGATGGGCTGAGTGTTATGGGTCCTCAGGCTGAAAATACAATGAGCACCCTCCCCTATTTTTTACAGTTATTGCATATAAAGAATCTGTGCATATAGGCTTAACTATGTCTGGTAGTCAGCTACGGCCATTAGACACACATTATGATGCAGGGCTCTACAGACTAATTTAATTTTAGTTGCCCTTTGACAACTGAATATTTTCATTTACTAGCCAAATAGAAAAGTTACTAGCCAAACCCATAAAATTATATTTCACTCTAATGTTATGAATAAACCAATATTATTTGTATAGTGTACATTGTTCTATTTTCTCTTCTATTAAACCTTTCATTGTTTAAATTTCACTTTATTCATTTTTATATTAAAAAAAAAAGGTTGAAAAGACATTTTTCACTCAGTATTTGAAAGATTGTCAGTGAAAAAAAAAACAGTCGCCAAAGGATAAATGTTTAATTATTTTTAGTCGCCACTTGGAAAAATAACTCGCAAATGCGAGTGATTGAGTCGCAATGTAGAGCCCTGAATTATAGGTAATTAATTCCATAATTAGAATAATTAATTAGCGTGGAGAGAAATAAAATATAAAATGTTAATAGAAATTCTAATGACAAAAATAGATATAAGTAAAAATAAAAAATGCAGCTTTTTGATGAAGTATTTTTTAAATACACAAATATATATATATATATATATTTGCATTATATTTCAAATTGTCCAAAGTTTTATACATGCCTTAAACCTATGTAATGTTATGATGTAATACTTTAAGAAAATTTTATATAATGAATTTAAAGTCTGTTTTTTTCCAACTGCAATGTAGGGGAAGTCGACTTAGGACTTTGAGTAAGGCAGTCGGACTACGGAATCGTAATACACTAGTTCAAATCCCATTTCTTTTGTGGACGTTCAAATTTTGACTAATAATCCTTGGGAAAGGTATGAATCCCCACTTTCCCTCCATCTATGGTTTAAAAAGTGCACTTTGTTTTATTCAGAAAACTATATGTTGTCGAAAAAGGACGTTCATAAAAAAAAAAAGGATTAACTATTGGACTATTTTCCTCATCCATATTATTTTCTGTCTCATTTTCAGAAGAGGTATCATGAATTCTAAAAGTATTAATCTGACTATTTTCATCATCTATAATATTCTCTCTTTCACGACGTTTCGGCAGAATCACCCTTCGACCCTCCTCAGGTGTTCTTAATTGATTCATATCATTTTTTTAATATCTATCTTGTTTTATGAATTTCAAGAAAAGATAGATAAAACAAGATAAATATAAAAATAATATGAGTCGATTAAGGATACCTGAGGAAGGCCGAAACGCCGGGAAAGGGAGAATATTACGGATGTGGCGACTAGTCCGATTAATACTTTTAGAATTCATCATTTTTATATTAATACTTTGTTAGAACTAATTCATAAAACGATATATATATATATATATATTAGATAGATCAGGAGTGATATTTTTATAAACTAGCCTTTATACCCCTTTTCCCTACCCCTACCTCGCTCTTAAATCAGATGAGCAGAAACAAATCAATTCATTCTAAAGTGTTATTCATGGATGTGCTACAGTGACAATAAACACCCCACCCGCCTTCAACCTGACACCCTGGTACCCCACCACCACCACCACACACCAAAAAAATCACTCATGCTTACTTAATATCAGAGGAATGAATTTATATAATGGATTCTAGACAACATAGATTAGCAAATAACCACATGTGAAGGTTTTCGGATTTTTGTTTTTCTTCTTCTATTGTTCATGGCGACCATAAAATATGATAACAATAAAATAATGATGACAAAAACAAAGTAATTATTTAAAAATAAGAAGAAAAAAAAAGAAACAAGACAAAATAGCAAACAAAATAACTGTGTGCGCTTTTTTTAGAGGAGGAAGCCTATTTATTCCATTGGGTATAGAACGTTCAATAGATATTGATATGAACATCTATGGGCAACCTGATCAGTTAAAATATCTGTTCTTTGCTCATATCCTGCCCTTTTCTTTGGCACAGAGAGGGGGAGAAAAAGAGAGGGAGAAAGATAAATAAATAAAAAAGAGGAAAAAAAGAGAGGGAGGAAGATAAAAAGAGAGGGAGGAAAATAAATAAAAGAGAGGAAAAAAAGGGAGGGAGGAAGATTTTAAAAAAGAGAGGAAAAAAAGAGAGGCAGGAAGATGAAAAAAAAGAGAGGAAGAGAGATGGGAAAGAGAGAGGAAGAGAGATGGGAAAGAGAGAGGAGAGAAAAAAACACTGGAGGCAACCAGTCATGTTGAACCTTTTTTTTATTTTTTTTATTTTTTTATATTTAATCTAATTCATGATCAAGACCAACAACTCTCTCTCTCTCCCTCCCCCCTCTCTCTCTCTCTCTCTCTCTCTCGAAAGTGCCAACAATTTGATCACCACTCTAGTTTATAGATTTATTAAATCGACCTCCCCTCGATATGAATGCGATTCTTGTTTGTATTTTGTCTTTGTTTTTTTTTCTTTGTTTTGTTTTTTTGTTGTTGTTTTGTTTTTTTGTTTTTTTCTTTGTTTTTGTACTTCAGCACGCATTAATCAATCATTTTGAATATTCTAGATTATTTGATTAATGTATAAGCATTTATTCTGTTTCTCTTGGACTATCACTTTGTTTATATTTGTGTCTGTCTCCTAGCTTCTATCAATACCTTTTTGTATTGATATTTGTATATTTTTTGTGTTTATCTATTTATCCATCCATCTATCTATCTATATTTATATCCATGAAGTAACTGTTAGTAGTTGGACTACGGATGGGTATGAGTGGTAATGAATAACCAAAGTGCCTTATACTGTTGTAGAGCTTTATTTATATAAATTGGTTAGGTGTCAAGACCCTCTACAAAAAGGTGTTCTCCTGATGGTGAAACCTGGGAAGGGAATACTATTCAACTTAAATAAAGCTCTAAAACATATACATACATACACATACACATACACACACACACACATACACACACATACACACACACACACACACACACACACTTTGAACAGTCATCCTTGGTTCAAACTTTGAAGAGTGCACAGCATCCTTTATTTATATATATATATATATATATATATATATAAAACTAAATGTTTATAGTTAAAGTGCTCAATATCAGTGATAAAGCGTGTGTAGTAAAATAAGCGTAGAGGCTGAGTCAACAGCCTTTGGTAACCCTGAGTTTCGCGCCTACCGAAGGATGTTGACTCAGTTTCTACGCTTATCTACTAAAATTTTCAAAAGTTATCGTATTATTCTTTATAAAGAAACCTGCATATATCAATCCAGATGAAAGTTTGAATCACCATAATAATACAGAAAAATGACCAAGGTTCATATAGTCCTGGGCAATGACATTAAACTGTATCCATTTTTTTTTTTTTTTTTAGTGTTGTTTATTTTTTTTGCTACCTGATTAACTGTTTTTCTAACTAAAAATAAATAAGGAAATACTATTATTATTATTATTATTTTGGAATCCCTCACCAGGCGCTTGCGCACGCATCAGTGGTTTTTACCGGAGTCGGAATGACAAGTCTCCTCTGAGTTCCAGCAGGCTCTGCACTATTCCAGACAGTGCCGTGCTTAGGAACATTGTGACACCCCCCCTCCGCAGAATGCGCTCTGCGGCCCCTACCCACCCCAGTTGCGCACCCGCATCCCACTTTCAACATACTGAACCCACAATAAATGGCACTTTAAACAAAATAACATGCTATTGGAAGAACGCAAATATTCCGTAATCATGAAAAAAAAAAAAGACGGAAGAAATTTACTTAAATTTAGTAAATTAAAAATGTTAAATGGTGTGCCTTTTTTTTAAAAAAAAAAGGGTTTATGTAATTAAATAAATCAATTAAGATCTCCCTCGCGTGCGTATCTAGCACTAACAGGAATCGTTCATTTGCAAAGCTAATAAAAGCCTTGCGACATCCGGGGGCCATGCGGCCCCCAAGGAGCATGCGCCCCCCCCCCCGCAATTGCGGAGTCTGCAAGGGTACTAAGCACGGCCCTGATTCCAGTAAAAGACTGCATGATGCAACACCATCTTGGGTTTTCACTCCCCTGCCTCCATTTCGCACACTTGTCAACGGTCTGTGGTGATGCCTGATAGAAGAGTGACAATAAGTCTCCTCTGGCACTCCAGTATCATCATTATTATTATCATTATCATCATCATTATTATCATAATCATTATCATTATCATCATCATTATCATTATTATTACCATCATTATCATTATTATTATTATTTTCAACAACAAAGGAACAAGATTTACAATCCAGTATGATATATGATAGGGGTTCTGGCATAATTTGTTCATAGATATCTTTAATACTGTATTATAGTATGTCAGAATAAATTCAGTGAAAGTAATTCAACACTCGTTATGCAGTAAGCACTTTTATGTGATATGTATTGTTATATCAAATTCAATTGATTTTTTTTTTTACACGACCTTAGTTTAGTTTCAAGCAAATATTTTTTATCTAATCTTATTCTCATTTGTATTTTTTTCAGCTCGTTTCTGGTGAAGTGAAGCCTCTTCGTTAAATTTCTCGTTGTTAAAGGCCCCTGGATGAAATACATCCACGACCCTCAAGACACCAGGCGACCAAACGTCATGGCAGTACAACTTGACGATAAGGTATGATATTTCGATTTTCATATATTTGTGTGGGGCGGGGGGAAGGCCATTTGGTTAGGCAGTCGGAGTTCAGAATCGTAGTACGCGAGTTCGAATCCAAGTCGTCCCGTTTGCGTTTATATTTCGCCTAATATATCCCCGCTTCACGTCGATTTCGCATGTCTTACCAAAGACTAAGGGTGCATCTACCCAGTGGTTTTAATCGCGCCCCAAGACACTAACCTGGGTATTTATTTCGCCTAATACCCTTGGGGAAACTGTATGAATGTCCCATATTCCCTCCAGCTATGGGTTAGATCATATATACTGTGTTATTAAAAAAAAATAAAAAAATAAAAATAAGCGTGGACATAAAAATAAAGTTTATAAAAAATAATTGTTCTTGGCATTAAAATGATCTAAAATGGTTGATATGCTGTAAAACACCAACAAACAAAACTATTTGTACTTGAACTTCGTTTTATTTTTCTTAATTTCGACTTGATTTCACGGTCTTTAATAAATGCAATGGAAAGATGAACAAAAAAATTATACTTCAGAGCATCTCTCCAATAAAATATTAATAATTGATATGTTAAATATTTAAAAAATAATAATAATAATAATAATAAAGAAAGAAAGAAAACAAATGAAGATATTTAAAAGTATAATTTAGACTGAGAGACTTTTCTTTTTTATCCATGTTCAGTCGCCTTGAAAATAAAATAATACTGACTCTGACTAGCACAGTGGTCTTCAAATTTTATTTTTTTGGCCAGCACACCCTTTACCGCCGGACCAGCACCCCCTCTTCCAACAAATGTCAAAACTACAGTAAGGTCAAATTTCATAATACATACAAACACACACTAGCAGATGAGGCTCATTAACTCTGGGGAGAAACTCACCTAGGTGAAGGGCAACATCGATTACAAAATCCAAAGGATAATGAGTACATAAAAATGTATATCACACACAGACACACGCACACACACTAGACCCCTGAAATATTGAGGGTGGTATGTCAACAGGGGCTTACACTCTTAAAGCCCCCACCTCCCCCCCAAAAAAAACTGTCTTAAAATCAATTGTTTTTTGCCGTAAAACAAATCAATCAAATTCTACCGAAACCAACGTCACATTTTACTGTAATTGCTCCAACGCCCACTCCACAATTTCAACGCCATCCCCCTACATCTGACTCTTTACTGACCAGTCTCCACCCCCCACACACACACACACACACCTCCCTTGAAAGTTCATAACGAGTGTTTATGCTAGGCTTCCAAAGCTTGTATATTTTTATTTTTTTTTCTTGTGTGCATTTGTTTTTTAAGTGTTTATATAATACAGAATTACTTTGACAAAGAGATTACTATTGTTATTACAAATGCCAGCGTTGGTAAACTTGTAACACTTAGTCTGTCTCTATAAATACCATTATAGGATGTTACTATGAAGTTAATAAGACCAATCACAACACCATTTACCCCACCACCACCACCCCTTACAGCCACTACCCACCTTCCTACTGCTGCTGCTTACTGTAATATCCCATCAATGCACTTAACAAAACTAAAATCCCACAACCAAATAACCCAAAATCAACAATAAAAACGATATTAAATAAACTAACTAACAGAAAAAGCTCTACATAAAACCTACAAGACCTTAAATGACCATGAACGGTTGATAGGTCGTTAAACTCACAACCAAATAACCCAAAACAACAATAAAAACAATATCAAATAAGCTAACAGGAAAAAACTATCCATAAAACCTACAAGACCTTAAATGACCATAAACGGTTGATAGGTCGTTAAACTCCACCAAACCATGTAACATCCCATAATACTCTTGGTAAATAATGACATCCCATAATAGTTTAAGAAAACAAGAGCATCTTATTGTGATTTAATATAAACTAAGCCAACCAGTTTGATTTGTAAAAGTGCATTTTAACAAAATTATCTGATAGCTGAATGTATAAAGGAGTTAAACGCTAATGTATAAAGGAGTTAAACGTTATATAACTATATAATTATACACTGGCATATTGATTCCAAATCTTATCAGTTATTCATTTTTTTTTAATAAATATTATTGGTCCAAAGATCTATATTACTCTAGATTTTTCATTATGCTAATCTACACTTAGAGAAGAAGAAAAAGGCAAACAAATGTTTAGATTGTTGGTTACACTTCTGCATGAATGCTTTCCGCAACAACAATGATTTATTATTTTTTTGAAATCCTTGAGATGAGGTACGATGAATTCTAAAAGTACTAATCGTTGTGAGGGAGAGAAAAAAAAATTTAGATGAGGAAAATAGTCCGATTAGTATCGATTAGCAAGTCATTACCATAAACAACAGACCTCAGGTTTTTACTTCAGTTTTTTTTCTCCTAGAAGCCTGTCTTACCAAAGACTAATGGTGCATCTACCCAGCGGTTTTAACCGCGCCCCAGACACTAACCTGGGTATTTTCACGTCTCTTTGCACCATGTA
Source organism: Xipholeptos notoides (assembly GCA_036873565.1). Lineage (NCBI taxonomy): Eukaryota > Metazoa > Mollusca > Cephalopoda > Idiosepiidae > Xipholeptos > Xipholeptos notoides. Next base: position 3,391 of record JAYKTE010285598.1, on the reverse strand, counting down.
CAATAAAACACACACACATACGCGCACACACACACACACACACACATGAGCAACAGACCATAGGTTTTTATTTCAGTTTTCCATCTCCTAGATGCCTGTCTTACTAAGGGTGTATGTATCCCAGTGGTTAGACCTCAGGTTTTTACTTCAGAGTTTTCCTTCTCCTAGATGCCTATCTTACCAAAGCCTAAGGGTGTATCTGCCTAGTGGTTAGACCTTAGGTTTTACTTCAGAGGTTTCCTTCTCCTAGATGCATGTCTTACCAAAGACTAAGGGTATATCTACCCAGTGGTTTTAACCATGCCCCTCCCCCCAAGACACTAAACTGGGTAATTCCACGTCCCGGCGCAAGATAGTGATGATATTCACTTAATCAAGAACCACTAAATACTTATAAGATAGAAGAAAAAGGAAATAAAGCGAGTAAAGAAAAACAACTCCATGCATCCTGGTGAGTTCATGATTGAGGTAATTGATGTTAAAATAGTCTGTGAGCCAAGCAAAGAGTTACTTACACTCAGACTCTTACATTCAACACCCCACCGCACCCCAATCCTGACAGTCACTGAAGAGCCTCTTTATCTGGTGGGTGGGAGAGAGGATGCCTACACTTAGTAGATCTTATCATGAAAAGAAAAGTTTAAGCTAATACCAAGAAAGAATTTTAGAGATTGAGGAGAATTCTCTTTGAGAATGTGGGTTTTTTTGTTTTTTGTTTGTTTGTTTTTACGGCATATCAACCATTCTAAGTAATTTAATGCCGAAAACAATCATTTTTGATAAACGATTTTTTTTTTCACACTTAGATTTTGGAATATCACGATATGCACTGTTACCCATAGCTGGAGGGAATGTGGGGATTCATACTTTCCCTAAGGGGATTAGTCGAAATATGAACACAAACGGACCGAATGGGATTCGAACTCTCGTTCTGGCCCATATCGACTTTAGCATGTGGGATCGGTACAATGATCTTGATGGCTTAATTTATTTCTCAAATCAAGAATCTTCAATAGGTTTTGGTTGATAATAATTTCAATCCAAAATCAGTATGAACCTCTGACTTCAAAATTATAGTACGCGAGTTCAAATCCAAGTCGTTCCATCTGCGTTCAAATTTCAACTAATACCCTTGTAAAGGTATAAATCCCCACATTCCCTTCAGCTATGAGTTGAATGGTGCATATTGATGAGGACAGCAGTCCGCAATAAAAGAAAAAAAAAAATATATATATATATATATATATCCTACATTATGAAGTCTTATCTCAATGAATTACAAATAAATATAATAACTTGTAAAGTTTCATATTTATTATTAGTCACATGTATTTATAAGCGGTTTTAGCTAAATTCTAGTTAGGATTGACTGAATGCAGGAATAGTCTTGTTTAGAACATTGTTTCCACGTAATATTGTGATGGATAGATTGGAGTTTTCGGAAACGCTTTTCTTTTTATCTTTAGAAACATCAATTTAAACATATTTACGTTCATTCTAGTTGTACATTAGCCTTGATAATGGTTTTTATAGACCGAAACGTTTGAACGTTGGCTTTTTATGTAATAATATATTATTAATATATTGTTATTGTTGTTATTGTTGTTTTTCATATCATGTATATTTTAAGATAAATAGAAAAGCGTTTCCAAAACAATTTTCGGTGAATCTAGCCTTGATAATGGTTTGTATAAACCGAAACGTTTGAACGTCGGCTTTTTATGTAATAATATATTATTGATATATTGTTATTGTTGTTTTTCATATTATGTATATTTTTCACAGTCTTGATTATCATCATTATTTAGATTATTATTTTCAATAAAATCTGAATAATTTGAATAATGACTAATTCTATTAGAAGAATGTACACTTTACTAAACAAACATTTGAAGAAAAGAAAAAATTAAAATGCTCAAGGGGTGCTTAGGGAAGGGAGGAAAACAGGTGCTTCTTTTGACCCTTCAGTTAATTAGGGGGGTTTGGGGGGAGAGGACTTTCAATTATGTTTTTGCCAAGCCTTTTATGATTTCTATCTTCATTTTTTTTTTTTTTTTTTTCAAAAATTGTTCTGTTTTTCATCCATGTGGTCATCTTACTAAAAACTGACCAAAGTGTTCTTTGGTCGCTCCTTAGGCATCTTGTCCTTAAACTAATGTCCACTTTGACTTCTTCTTCTTAATTATTCTTCTATTATCCATTTCCGGTTGCCATTGTGTATGCGAAAGTGTGACACAGTTATGTGCGTTTATGTGTGTGTGTGTGTGTATGTATGTATGTATGTATGTGTGAGTGAGTGAGTTTGAATATATTCACATATATCTGAGCGTGTTCATGTCCATGCACAGACATACTTGCCCAATAAGATAGTCTTTTGATAGAAGACCTAATTAGTTGACATATTATGGGGTTTTTGTTGTTGTTTTTTTTTAATCGAATAGGCATCTTAAGTGTCCATGCTATTAAGAAAGTAAACTAAAAGATGAAAGACATACCCAGCTGGTCATTTTTAATAAGATACAAACACTTGGTGGACAAGTCCACTTGGGACAGTATGTAGCCAGTCGGACTTCAGAATCGTAATACGCTTTTTGAAGTCGTTCCATCTACGTTCACATTTGGATTTAAAAAAAGGATATGAATCCCCCCATTCCTCCAGTTAGTGTTTAAATAGTGCATATTGTGTTATTTAAAAAAAAAAAACTTACAATTGTTCTGGGCAGTAAACGCCCTAAAAATGTTGAAATAATTGCTTGGTCGAGCACCAACCCAAGCTCGGTTATGTGCTCATTATCCCAGGGCTTTTGAAATCAGTGTTACCTTCACCTAGATGAGTAACTCTCCCGAATTAATGAGCCTCATCTGCCCGGGGCAGTTGAAAGTGAATGCAATGATTTTCACTGGGATTTGAACTCGTGTACTACGCATCCAAAGACCAAGCTTTTCTCACTGCTCTAACCTCGCTGCCTATAAATGTTGATATGCCATTGAACAAAAACTATTATTTACTAACAGGCACACACTCTCCAATATGCATTACATGTGACAAAAAGATACTGTTGCATAGATATTGATTGGACCAGAATTTTTATGAAGCAAATAAATTGAAAAAGACTCCTTACAAAAATATCCAAAATCCAGCAATTCACATTTCCGAAAAGCTGTGAGACTTTATTAGAATGGTTTTTCGGAATCCTTGGGATGAGGCTTGATAATTTGTACAACTATTTTTCCGACTGCTGTCCTCATCGTTGTCATTGTTACCTTCACAATCCTTGGGATGAGGCTTGATAATTTGTACACGTATTTTTCGAACTGCTGTCTTCATCCTTATCATTGTTACCTTCACAATCCTTGGGATGAGGCTTGATAATTTGTACAACTATTTTTC
>JAYKTE010285488.1:0-11510 GCA_036873565.1 Xipholeptos notoides | reverse complement strand
AAAATTCAAGAGAATCGTAATGAAAGAATCGTAAATCTAAGGTATTTATTAGGGTTGGGACGATTCCTAAATTTTGTTCAATTCCAATACCAATTCCGATTAACGATTAACTTAAAAATTCAAGAGAATCGTAATGAAATAATCGTAAATCTAAGGTATTTATTAGGGTTGGGACGATTCCTAAATGTTGTTCAATTCCAATACCAATTCCGATTAACGACTAACTTAAAAATTCAAGAGAATCGTAATGAAAGAATCGTAAATCTAAGGTATTCATTTAACGATGCGATTCCAATTCCCCCCAAAATACACGGTTAACGATCATGATTCCAAAGCATCGTCCCATCACTACTTTATATATAAATAGATATATATTATATATTATAAAAATAACTCCAAGACTAGAAGTCGACTTGGCCCCTGGGTATAGACGGACGGACTTCGGGTTGGTAATAAATGATTTCGAATCTCAGTCCTTCCGTTGCGTTCATATTTGGCCGAAGCCACTTGGGAAAGGTATAAATCCTCACATTCCACTCAGCTATGGGCTAAATAGTTCATATTATGGTATTCAAAAACAAGGTGTGGACAAAAATTACCGGTAACTAAAAATGATTGTTCTCGGCATAAAATGACTTAAAAAGGTCGATATGCAATAAAAAAAAAAGAAAATTAATAAAATAGAAGTAATTATGATATCTATCCAATCGTGCAGATTCTAATGTGGGTTTTTTAATAAATGTCTTCATGAATTTTAATACGTAAATCAAAATACTAAATTCAGTACAGACTATCACAAACTGAAGATACTTCAATCAGCTTAATTCTTGAGAATAGAGAGAAAAACATTCAAAAAATATTCTAACGATTCTTAAGAAAAAGTCAAATTTAATTTTTAAAAATCTAAATGTTATTTTTCAAAACTCTTGAGATGAGGTATGATGAATTCTAAAAGTACTAATCTGAATAATCTTACACGTTATAAAAGAGTTTGAGTTTGAGTTTGAGATTGTTCGTGTTTTACAGCATATTAACCATTTTATGTAATTTAATGGCAAGAACAATCATTTTTAGTAAACGTTAGTTTTTTTGTACACAATTAGTTTTTTTATCAACACAATATGCACTATTTAACCCATAGCTGGAGGGAACGTGGGGATTCACACCTTTCCCAAGGATATTAGTCCGAATATGAACGCAAACGGAACGACTGGGATTCGAACGCGCGTACTTTGATTCCAATTGCCTATCTACTTCCGTTATAAAAGAGAGAATATTATGGGTGAGGAGAATAGTCCGATTAGTACTTTTAGAATTGTAAATGTGTTTTAGATGTTCTGCTAACACTGAGAATCAGGTAAATATAAGAAATTTTACTATTTTTCTACGACGATTAGGCATGCTTCGAACTCGCGTACTCCGATTCCGAAATCCGATTGCCTCAGCTAATTGTGTTTCTCTGATTTCAAAATAGCCAGTTGATGTAAAAGCAGCAAATTCAATGCAATATCCTAGATTCTTCATCGTCGGCATCTTTTTCCTCCCACTGTAATAATTAGTTCAGTGACGTGGCACATTCAGGCTTAAAAGAAAGTGTGTTATTCGCGCATCTGATCTTTTAACAAGTTAATTTAAAAATGGGTAATTGAGTTCCATAAAGTAAGGCATTTTTCTGATCATGGTAGCCAGTGCATTAACACAGTTGAAACAGCAAAAATATTCTAAAAGAGTTGAGTGAATTTTGTTTTTTTTGTTCGAATAATTTATAATTTGTTATTTTTTTGTCTTTTTTTTTTTAGAATCATTAATTAATTCAGCTTAATTCATGTTTTTTTTATTTTCATTTTCTTTTTCTTTTCCTACTTAATTTTTACCACGCCTAATTCCTTCTCCTACGCTTCAATCAATAAATTACATATTTATCTTATCATTTATTGCTTCACCAGATATATAGCCGCTGAGAAACATAACACAATACACAAATTGGGAAAACACCACCGGGAAGGGTATGAATCGCCACATACCTATCTATGCGTTATATAATGCAGATTTTGTGTTCTTCAAAAAAATATTAAGAAAACAAAGTGTGGAAAAAAACCATTGTTTATCAAAATGATTGTTCTCAGCATCAAATGGCATGAAAAATGATATGCCGTAGAACACCAAATAAACAAACAAACAAACAATACATGAAAATCACATACAAAATAGTATGTAACAATGTGCACTATTTAACCCATAGCTGGAGGGAATTTGGGAATTCATAACTTTCCCGAAAGTATTAACCCGAATAAGAACGCAAACGAAACTACTAGGATTCTAACTCATGTATTACGATTCGAAAGTCCGACTGCCTATCCACTTGGCAAAATCGACTTTCCCATGTCCCTCTGTGTGTGACAGAGAGAGACACAACACTAAACTAATAATTAGATATGATATTTGATATATACTTGGTCGAATACCAATCCAATTTGCTCATTATATCCCTGCGCTTTTGTAATCAGTGTTGTCTTTCACCTCGATGAGTCACTCTTCCGAGTTAACAGGCCTCATTTGCCTGAGACAGCTAAAAGTGAATGCAATGGGTTTGACTGGGATTCGAACTCGTGTAATATGTATCCAAAGACAAAGCTTTTCCCACTGCTCTAACCTCGCTTCCCTAACCATTAGATATGCATAAAGTTATAGGGGGATTTAGAAACCGAGCAAACATTAAAATAAAACATCTAAAGAAAAGAAACAATTTTAAACTGAAACAAGAGACTTGGATTTCTGTCTGTGTTTGTCCTTAAACATATTTTTAGAGCAGAAATAGACATACAAATAAATAGACATGAAGTTTATTTCTATGGACTAAACTTCAATATACCAGTCCATGAATAAACAATAATTTGTCCCCGAAAATATAACATTTTTTCGAATTTGTTATGCAATTTAGAAACTCATGTAGGTGTTAATAAATTCCAAATGGGAACTCCATCTTGATATTTGCCATTATTTTGGCTCAATCTATGACACAAATATGAATATTACACAACGTCATTATTTTTCTAGATAGATATGTGTGAAAATATTTCTGTAAAATCCTTTACATGGGCACCCCCAAGATGATACTTCCTAATTTAAATAATGAAAGAATAGCTTTATGCAGACGTCGCTATCTTTATAAATTGATCTTTATTCGTCGAAGACGCATTTCCTTATTTCCCCAAAGAAATAGTTTGGAAATTATTTCCGTTGTAACTTGACAAAAAGGAGATTATTGATTTCTTTTTTCTCGAAAAACAAAACTTAAATTATAAACATTGATTATTTTTGAAAAGAAGTAAAAATATTTTTACGATGAAAAACTTGGAATTTTTAGAAGATTTTCTAATAGAAAAAGGGAAAAGAAAAAGTAGCATTTTATGTATATATATATATATATATATATATATGATTTATTATTTTTCTTTGCAGAATATTTTAAATTGTGCTTTTCATGATTTTGTAAATTTCCTCAAATAACTCACCTTACTAATCTAGATTTGGGTTAATGTATGTCATTTATATAAAAAGGCTAAAACATGTTCAGTTTATTTAGTAATACAGTAATACCTCTACTTATAAAATCAATTCGTTATGAAAATCGTTTCGTAACGTGAAAATTTCGTAAGTTTATTCATTTATCTATTTATTTGTTTGTGTTTTACGGCATATCAACCATTTTAGATCATTTAATGCCGAGAACAATTATTTTTTGGTAAACGTTAGTTTTTTGTACACACTTAGTTTTTTGAATTGAAAATTACAAAAAGATTGTTCTATATAGTTAAATTCCTCATCTGAAACTTTTTAGTACTAATTCTAAGTGCCCTGAGATAAAAACTTAATTATTCCTTTTTTAATTTTTGTGAAAAAAAATGGGTGTAATCATTTTTATTAGTAGATTTTCGATAAACTTTGAATTTTATTTGATTGTAAAAGGTAAGGTATTATTTTTCCATTTTATAAACAAAATTGAGGGTAGATTCTACTTTGTGAAATTGGTTGACAATTTTTATTAAATCATTGTTATGAATAAATATGAATGTATGAATAGAATACCTATATAAGGGAAGTATTTAGAGTCTGGAGGTAAAATATGTTTGAATGGGCCAAATTCTAAGAAAAGGCAGGCAGGGACACCACTAAGGTAGACCAAATTTTGTTTATAAAAAGACATTGAACTGAAATAAACAGTTTTCCTGCTAAACAATAATTCTAAACTATTACAGTATTAAATATAGTGTTCAACCATTATTTTTTTATGGCTTTAAAAGATAGTCATTTAATTTTTTTTATAGATCATTACTACCATCCCTACACACAGACTTCCCCACATATGTACATGGGGTACAACATCCCAGACACAACTGGACATGGATGAAGTAGACGTAGGAAAAATAGATTCCTCGCCGATGGCAGATGACCATGTTGGCAGGCGAGGTCAGATACTCTGGGTCCGAGGCCTCACACGACTCCAGCAACAGGTAAGTCCTTCTTTTTCCCTTATCTTATTTTTTAAATTTCTATCTCCTTTTATATTGATTTAAATACTTTAAAATTCCCAATCTCATTTCCATGTGTTCACTAGAGAAAAATATCTTGGAAATTAATTTAATGCTTTGTTTTATTGAGAGATTTTTTTAGCTTTTACATTAGTTGTGTGTGTCTGTTCTGAGATCTGTCTGGTGGCTGCAGATATAATGAAAACAATCACCTGGCGTCGTCATTCACACATGCTAATATATATGTGTGTGTGTGTGTGTATATTGTTTACACACACAATTCTTCAGATTTTGTTGAAAAACTGCATTGCATGAATTTTGTTTGAGTGTTGCAAAACCATAGATTTTGATGGTAGCTTGATTATTTGAAAGTTTTTTATTAACAAAATTGCTTCAATGAATGCCATTTTCAGTTGTTTTTTTATTTTTTACTAATGTTTTTATTGTTTCCAAATTTTAGAATAAATTCTCAGTTGACTCTACAAACAGCACCTCATCTCCCCCAAAAAGTAGTTAATAAGAATGCATATTGTTATATTAAATGAAATAAAGAGACAATAAATATAGATGTAATCTAAATAGAAAGTACCACAAATCCTAAGTGAACAGTATTTTTGGAAAGAAAAATAAACTAGAATATATTAAAGAATAAAAATATTTCAATTAAATGTATAGATTTCTAGCATAGAAAAATTAATACAGTGGATTCTGCTTAAACTGTCCACATGTTTGTCGTATGATTTGTGTTGGTATAACTGCTTGGTTGTAAAAAGCTAAGCTAAGAACTTTTAAAGACACTTGTCTGATGAATCATTTAGTGAAATAGAATTGATGCCCTATAAACAAGTAAAGAACATTTGAGATAATGAGCAAATTTAACTCAAGATTGGCCTACTTTACTCTTAAATGGTTAAGAATGTCATGCTGTTTAATATAGGAGCTGATAAATATCTTATCCGTACCTTAGGCTTTACTCTAGCTCATTGTTTCCCAATAGAAGAGATATCCCTCTTTGGGAAAGATGGTCATGCCAAAATTTGGGTTAACTGCAATATTAAGAGCATGTAACATAGCTAGTTTATTTCTTTGTACAAAATATGAATGACAAGATAATATTATAAAGTAGAACTGAAAAGCATCAAGGATGACAGTGCTTCTTATAGAATAAAATGGGTTATTGAATATTTGTAATACATATATTGTGGTTAATACTGTTCTCCCTCTGATACAAGAATATTTTCTTGGGTAAATTGAGGGAGGGGCTATCTGGAAGCTAAGGGGTGCCAGCTATAAAAAAAGTTTGGAAAACTCTGCCCTGGACTATACTATTGCCAGCAATGATGTACCATCCTTATCATAAGTATTGGGTTGAAGGTAGCAACAAAAACTTGGCTTTTAAAAAGGTTGAGAGTTAACAATTTATCTGAAGGAAACAATTTTTTTTTAATTTTCAAATTATTCCCAAATATTTAAAGTTTTTTTTAAAAAAAAAAAAGAAGAAAAAAGTTAAAACCATCATTTGTGTGAACCGGATTTTGTTGTTTGTTTGTTGTTGTTGTTCTTAATTTTATTTTCTTTAATTGCTGAATTTTTCATACTTTATGTTGATTATGCTCTTTTTATTTCAGGATTTATGAACAAAAGTTTGTTTTTTTATTTTCTGTTCTAATGGTAGAACATAGAATGGTCTTTCTGAGTAATGTCCAACTCTTTAAGATGTTGGACTAGCTAAAGTAAATGAGAGCAGGGAAGATAACAGAGGTTTTAATTGTTATTACCTTCGAATGAAAAGTATTCCTTATCTATCTATCTATCTCAATCTGACTATCTATAACTCTATATCTATATGTCTATATATCTATATCTTGTCCTATTCTAAGTAATGCATTTATTAACGCTTACTTATTCATTAACAATTCCCTCTTTAGTTATTTAATCGCATACTAACTTGATAGAATACAACTAAAACACAAAACAAGCAAACCTTTCAACTATATATTTTCATTTTCTTTAGTGTCTCAATGATAAACCTACTTTCTAAAACTTAGAAAAAAGCTCTAAATGTATTCTTGATTTTATTTTTATAATTCTTTGATTTTTATCTTTTGATAGTAAAAAAAAAAAAAAGAATTCCTTGAATACTCAAAAAGAATCTTATTTTCTATATGTATCTTTGAATTTTATCATATTCTTTGCCTTCTACTTTTCTTTAATTTCTATGTTGTGTTGTTGTTGTTGTTGAATGCAATTATTTTCTTTCTATGAAGGCTTAGAGATATTTTCTTATCTGTTTAGAAAAAATAATTTACAGAAATTATTTTGTACAAAAATCGGTAATTTTGAATTCTTTTCTTTATTTTAGCCAAACAACTTTTAATTGTTAGTAAAAAATAGTGTGTTCTATGGAAAAAACTAAACAAGTAGTTTTCTTTTTTTCTTTTTAGACATTCATTCTAATTTTCTTCTTTTTTTTTTTCATATAGAATTCAGATTTTCTTTTTATTTTATCTTGAGTTAATTTGAATGTTTAAAACTTTAGTTCTAATTGTTTGAATTATACATTTAAGGAAGAAACTTGTTTATGCTGGTTTTTTGTTTTTATTTTATTTTTGGAATTTATTTTCATCTTAAATACTTTTTGTATTGACATCACTCCTGATGCATGATCATATACCAAGATTAAACAAACATTGGTTCAACATAAGACAGTCTCTATGCACGGTTTGCTAATGTCAATGGCCATAGGTTTGCATGCTATTAAAGATTGAATACTGGAATGGAAACCACTTATATATATATATATATATATATATATATATATAATTTCCTTTACATTTACTCAATTCAAGTCTGCATGAAGCAGATTAATAAGCCAACTTAGTTCAATTCCATTTAGTTTTATCTTTTCTTTATTGAATTGGCTGATTTAAAAAAAGAAACTTTTTGTGTACATTTACATATACACTTTTGCCATCCATGCAAAAATGCCCGGGTATTTCCTTTTTTTATGCTTTAGATATTTGATTCCTAATTCGATTATTTGTATGATGATTGTTTTGATTTAAAGTTTATTTTCTAATTTTGAAAGCTGTTTCAAGTCTTGGTGGTTGTCTGCAGATGTGGATAAAATGATTATTATAACGATTCTTTAGGAAAAAAATTGAAAAATTAATATTTCTTTTTTAGAATATGAAAAAAAGGTTGAGTTAGAACAATAAATCTTTTATTTCTTTTTTTTTTCTCCTTTCTCAGATATTAATTGACAAATAATGATTTTATTAGATTCATTTCCATTTACTTAAGAAAAAAATGGAAATTTCTTATAATTGGTTAATTATAAATTATGAGAATGTTTTGTTCATCAATTTATTTCACTTAAAGCTTGGAGTGTTTTTCCATGCCCCATTATAGTAGATAGATTTGACAACTTGTTTTGACATTTTTTTTTTTTTCTCTTCAAAGGAATAAATTTAAATAATTTTAATGCATAAAAGATGATTCATAAAATGAAATTCTAAAATGATTTGGGGTTGTTTTTTTCCACACAAAATCAAATGCAAATTAAATTACTTGTTTTCCACAATTGATAAACTTAAAAAATGTTCTTATTCTGAATTTTGAAAAATCATTTCAAAATTGAATGATAGTTGAAATTGGTATTATTCTTTTAAATTGTTTGGTGTTGTTCATTTTTTGTTGTTATATTTGTTGTTTTCTTTTTTCTTCTTTTTTTTTTGTCTGATTCAGATGACAATTTGATTTTTATCCGATGAACATTTTATAGCTTCAGCAGAAAAGAGTTTTTAACAAAATGATGTTGATTTCTTTTCCTCCGCTTCTAATATATGATTTTTTTTATTTATTTAGTTTTACTTTTTCATTTTTTTTATATTTTATTTATATCATTCTTCATTGTTTACACATTCATTTTTTTTTTTTTTTGAATAGTTTAAGTTTCTACCACTTAGTTTTTGTTTTAAGAGCATGAAATCATTTTTATTCACTCTAACCCCTACCCCTTTGATTTTTGAAGGTTTTTTTCTAATTATTTTTTTTATTTTAGTAATTTAAGTCTTGCATTTAGATGTTTATCATTTATTGTTAGTTAGAGCTGGCCCACTATTGATGTTATTTTATTTTACTATTATTTTTTAAAATTTGAATTTTTTGTTTGTTTTGTTTGATTCTTTTTTTTTCTCACTGTAATAGTGATGCCATTCTTTCTTCTATTAATCTATTCAATTGTTGCTGCAGTTAATGCCACAGCTTTGGTGTGTCTTTATAACATGCCAAGCCTAACCATCTGATTGCACTGTGATTACTAAATGTTTTCTATTGAGTCACTGTTCAAACTTATCACTATTTGGGGACAAAAACTATTTTATCACCAACTGCAATTTTATATTTTGTTGATAAAAATGCTGATTTATTTTTGGGAACTTTTTCATATACCTCCCCCTTTTTTTTATTACCATAATTTTTTTTAATTTTTTTTTTGTATTTATATTCACTCAAAAATCATTTAGTTGGAATTAAATTAAAAATGGTTGTTGATCAAAACAATTCGAAATAATTCAAATGGCATCACTTTTGAATGTATTTCTTTGGGTAAAAATAGAAAGTGGAATGGGTTAATCTCATTTAAGTTTAAATTAGCTCAACATAGATATTATAATAAATGTTTATTTTAAAATTTACTTTCAGATTTTTATTTTTTAATCCATTAAATTTTATTTATGGATATTTTTCTTATTCCTTTTTTGTTTTGAGCTGGGATTCTTTTGTATCTTTCTTCTTTTTTCTCTCCCAAAATTTAGTCCCAATTACAATTCTTATTGGGAAATTCTTATTAAATCTAATTATGTTATTTATTTTCTGCTCAAAATACTAATATTAATGCTTTGCTTCTTGTTATCATTAATAAAATGCTTTTAACTTTTTATCTTGAATTTTTATTAATAAGTTTAAAATATTAATTTTTCATTTTGTATTTATTTTTGTTATTTAATTTTTGATACCATTTTTATCCACTCAGTTTTAATAATTAAAAATAATATGTAGATCTGAAACAAAATGACCAGTGATTTTTATCAAATATAAAGGTTTATAAAGTACTGTCAATCCTTTGTATCAAATGCTGAATTATAAAATTTATACAATCTTTATAACAGATTTGAATAAAAATTTTGTTTTTAAAACTTTTATTCTATTTTTCCTTATCTGTTTTATTAATACTATGTTTTGGTCATTAGGGCTAAAAATATTTTCATAGAAAATTATCCATGGTATCAAATTAAAGTCTGTGTACACACACTCGAATATCTAAACTATATGGAAATTCTAAGATCTATACAAACTTCAAAGTTTTATCTCAATTTTATTAAAGTTTTCTAAATGATGAATCACAAAGTTATTTAATATTTTGTAGATCAGTAAATTCTTAGGGAAAACTTAGTCAAATATGTTATCTTTACATATTTTCCCTGTATTAGATACACACACACACACACACACACATAGTTAATGTGAACCCAGTCAACAAACTTTTGAATCTGAAATATGATGATCACATAGACAAAAAACTGTCACCAAAGGCTCTTGACTCAAAGTTCATGCTAACTATATAAAATCTATCACCAATATTATGAAATTTCCCTATAAAAATAACAAACAATTCTACTTTAGTCATTAAGAATTATCTTTGTTAGCAAAAATAAATTTAACGCCTTCCCATTTCTTTTTTATAGAGAAAATATAAGATTTAGTTTTAATAAAATTATATTTTCTGGTCATTTTGTTCCTTATTGCATCTCTGTTTTATTTATTTATTTATTAGAAAAATACTCAAGTATAATTAAAGTAATAAAAATTATGTTTTTTGTAGACAATGATATCAACTTAAAAACTTTGTAGCAAATAATGATTTGAATAAGTTTAAAGTTGCCTTTAATAGATGTTCAAAGGAGAGAAATTTAGAATTTTATAAAATAATCGTTTGTTTAATCCAAAGCCTAAAAATGTTCATTTTAATCAGAATATAATTATTTTTAAATTATTGTTGCTCTTTGAGATTTGTATATTTTACAATATTTTCTAATTATTTGGTTTTAATCTACTGTTTGTTATTACTACATTTAATGTATATGTTATTATCATTATTACTTATATAAGTAAATTCTAGTTTTGGATATTCTAAACAAGATCTTGTCTTTTGGTGTTCATTTAACTTACCATTCAATAAAAAGTGGTAAATTGAATATAATTAAATACAACAGAATACACGGTATAATACAAAGACAGGGGGGTATGGACAAATTCATAAACAAACATGTTAAAAAGATTAACTTTAATATCTATAATATGTAAAAAAGATAATTGCATTAAAAGATACCTAATCAATTTTGCCATTTTTTTTTTAAACATAAACCTGAATGAGATATTGGATGAAAAGGTTCCATTTATCCATTTATGATATTTAATGCTATATATATATATACACACAAAAGGATTTCAAAAAACAACAGACCACAGAAATAGATCATGCTGACACTATAGTGTTTCAGTTTCTTAAAAACTTCACCAGAGTGTATAGTTCTTGATCCACATTCACAAATTTATTGAATACATTTTTAAGAAGATGTCACTTGACATTTTCCTATGAATTTCAACTGGTTTGCACTCTTCAGCAACCAAAAACTTGATAACTGACCGCAGTTCAATCCCGGTGTATGTTTCTTAGCCGGCCACCTCAATCCATAAATCTCTAAAAAAAATTGTTTAATCTTCAAAAGAAATTAAATCCATGTGAAAAAAATAAACAAAAAGATAGGCTCTATTAGAAGTCATTTATTGAGTGACCCTCGTATATATATATATATATATATATCTATATAAATATATATATATATATAATTTTTAAACGTGTTTACAACATGAAAATATATTGTATACTATATATATATATATAATTTTTACACA
>JAYKTE010285377.1:0-11511 GCA_036873565.1 Xipholeptos notoides | reverse complement strand
ATATCTGTGAACTGTCTCTTCTTTGATATATGTACTACCGGTTGGGACTATTAATTTTTTTTTTCCCCATCACCTTGTTCAGTGGCAAATGCTGCTATTGGCGCTAAGGGTAGCAGTACTGTCATAGCCACCAAAATTTCACACATTGTATGTAGAAAAAAAAAATGTTTACATATATCTGTATGTATATATATATATATATATATATATATGAAGTAGTAGCATTTGTATGTGTTTGAGTGTGTAAAACTCTTCTACAGCCCAAACCAGTAGTACACTATTTTTCAAAGTTAAAGGTCATTAGGGTTATGGACTATCAAGGTCAAAACTTATTAATGTATACTCACCTACAACCCAAACCAGTGGATCGATCATGACCAAACATGGCATAAAGATGGTCTCCAACCTAGGGAAGACGCCCACCAATTTTGAAGGTTAAAGGTCATCAAGGTCATAGCCTGTTTATGATTTATGAATACTCTCCTACAGCCCAAACCACTGGACCGATCATGACCAAATCTGGCATTATGATTGTCTCTCACTTAGGGATGGTGCACACAATTTTTCTAGCTCAAAGGTCAAGCCAGGTATTTATACTCTCCCACAGCCCAAGCGACAAACCTGATATGACCACTTATGAAATGTTCACACTATTTCTCAAGGTCAAAGGTCATAGTCTATGTATATATGCTCCCCTATAGCTTGATGGTCTCCAACCTAGGGATGGTGCACATAATTTTTCAAAGTCAAAGGTTAAGATTATATTAGGTGCGGCTCTTCATAAACTCCCTCACCTAGGGATGGTGCACACCAGGTTGTGGTTCACCACCATCCTGGGACCACACACACACACATACACATGAATGTTACTACTTCTATATATGTAAAGTAGTAGCGTTCATGTGTGCCTATGTATAACTCTCCTACAGCCTCAACCACTGGACCGATCATGACCAAACGTGATATGTGGATGGTCCCCCACCTAGGGATCATGCACACCGTTTTTAATTTTTCAAATATCAAAGGTTAAGGTTATATTTGGTGTATCTATTCATAAAATCCCCCACTTAGGGATAGTGCACACCAAGTTTGGATTCGCCACAATCCCGGAGCCCACAACCAGGGCGCCAGCCAACTTCTTTGTGAATTTGAATCAGATCACCCTCTTCCACCCCCTAGTGGACCCTAACATAGACCAAAACTTATTGCACTGTATCTCCTAACTTTGATCTTCCAAAATAACGCTGCCAAAAACATTGTAATGAATCCTGAGGGATTCTTTTTTTCATATACATATAATTCTTTTGAAAAATTTAAGATAATACTTTCAAAGCACAGGTATGTTTATTATAGTGTATAATTATACAAAATCACCTTCTAGTTCAGCCTAATGAGATTAGGGATTAGTACTAATAGAACTTTTTTATGAAAAATAATTGTCACAAAAAATATAGTGGTTATAGAAATTCTTGTAACAAAAAAGTATATATTGAATAGGGGAAGCTCATTTGGGACAGTGGGTAGGCAGTTGGACTTCAGAATTGTTATTCGTGAGTCCGAATCCCAGTCGTTCCATTTACATTCATAGTTAAACTAATACCCTCAGGAAAAGTATGAATCTCCACATTCCCTCCAGCTATGGATTGAATAGTGCATAGTATGTGTCGACAAAAAAAAATGTTTGTTCTTGGCATTAAATGACCTGAAAAGGTTGATATGCCATAAAACAAAACAAACAAACATATTGGAAAAAAAAGAAACTTTTCCTATTTACCAGTAATAAATCATGATTTCTATCCGTAATTAGGGGAGTAGAAATCTTAGACTTTGGTCAAAATTATAAGTTTTTTAAATGCAGTCAGGAGCAGACTGAGCATCGCCCGATCAGGCCATGCCCGAGGGCCGGGCACTGCAAAGGGCCCCTTCTGCCTGACTGCCAATAAAATTACCATCCTTGTTATACACTCTATTACATGCATTCTGATTCGGGACACTCTGCTTTGCCCGCACATAATTCGGATTAATAGGAGGCATGTGTCTAATGGCTGTAGCTGACATAGTTAAGCCAATATACACAGATCACTTGCTGCACAGCCTCTACATTGTTAAGCAATTTAAAAGACAAATATGTCAAATGTCTGAAATACAAAAGGTATCTTAATCTTAAAATGTTTTCGTTTTTTTTTTTCTCTCTATTTTAGGACTCTGCAATATCGTCAGATGCTACAGGTGCATCTCCCCCAATTACAAGTGATTTCTTTCAACAAGCCATTGCACAAGCACAAAATATTGCAACACAAGTAAGTAATGAACCTCACACTTTATCTCATCTATATATTCTTAAAAGGGAAACATGCATGTGCGCAGACAATTTTTTTTTCTACCAATTTTCTTCTGCCAGTTCTTTGTCTACAGTCTTGGAATTTGACATAAAGGGAATTCAGACCAGGGGCAAACTTTTTAATCACTTTTTAGTCGGAAAAATATTGATTTAGATATACTTTTTTGAATTTTAATAATTTACCATATCGTGGTGATCAATAGATGCTGACTTCACAGAAGTCTTTACCTGAACGTTTAATAAAAATTTATCTAGAATATTCCAAAGGTGATCACTTCTAATTGTAGGAATTCTTAACCCTCTTCAGTGTTAAAAGTAAAAATAATTTTTTTAATTGAAGATAACATATAATCAATTCTTAATGCTGCAATATTTTAAGTTATGACTTTATTATATTTTTTACTAGAATATCTTGTCCTTTTCTTTTCCAGTTTTAATAACAAGTTGTTCTTGAAAAGTTAAATATTAACCATATTACCTTTCATGCACACATTTTTCTATTTAATAACAAATGCTTTTCATCATTTCTTTGATTGCTTGGTAACTTTTCTTCTTCTCCGATGACACATACAACACACTCCTTTTCCATTTGGCTTTTAACCAGTGCCAAGCAAAGCAAGATGACTGATTGGCCGAATGGAGTGCAGGTTTTATATCAGACAGCTGAAAATGGATGTAATGGTTTTGACTTGGATGAGAGTGGGATGAGAGAGAGAGAGAGAGAGAGATAGAGAGACAGACAGACAGACAGACAGACAGACAGACAGACAGACAGAGGGATGGGTTAATGGATATATATTTCAACATATAAGTATGATAATAATTTTCCTGTTAATCCTAATAATTATTTTGTTAGTGTTTTTCATTACAATAGATCTGGAAAGCCAGCCCCTCGCGAACTTGCCTCCTCTACTCCGCTGTCATCTTAAGTTGCATTTTTCTTAAAGTCAATAACCTTTGCAGAATTTCAAGAGGGTGGTCAATCATATCATTAAATATATAATATATATTTATTTTACTACATATTGTATATCATGGAAAGATGTTTGAAAGTAGCTGGAGTGTATTTAATCCAAATTGTTTCAACCTAACAAACAAGATGAAGATAACAGTGCAAATTGAGTGTACAACTAATAAAATTTATTTTTCACACAAAAAAATAAAATAAAATAATGAATGCAAACCAAAAGGTTTTGTTATGATCACAAATTCTGAAAATTATTTAGAGCAATTTATTTCCTTCTATCATCTTACCAGATATAAATGGACTGTAAAACAGAGCAAGCTGCTTCATGAGAAACTTATGATTAATAAAACAATTACTTACACATATCTCAAATAAAAATTATCAAATTTGTCATCCTGACTTTCAGAGTCAGTACCAAAAAGAGTTTACAAATTTCTTGCTTTATATATTTAAGAAATTAGGCATTGAACAGTACAATATATGCTTGTTATAGAAGAGTATATATATTTCTGACAGAAATAGGTAATAACTATGACAAATTCAGAAAGTAAACAAACTAAAGATATATTTGTCCAGACAGGATTGCTAATCTATTTAGCTTTATCAAACATATTTTTTTTCATTTCAGCATAAATGAATTAGCAAAACAGTATAATATCTACATAAAAATAACTTTATATAAAAGTTTGTCATTAATTCTCATATAGATATATATATAAATTATTCAGGTTATTCTAAAACCAAATAAAAATAATGAGTAAACAAAATATTGAAATATTTTAAATAAAATCATTATCATTTTTTACGTATTACAGAAAAATATATATTGTTCAATAGTTTGTGTAATAAGTGGCTATTGATTCAATTCTATAAAAAAAATTAAATAAAAATATGAAGATATTTCTAAATATAACAAAACCCGCATGAAGTTTTTATGAGATACTGTTGTTGCAATAATAATATTCACATGCAAAGGTTAACTGTCTTTACTGTAACTAAAACAAAAAAATTGATCACTTCAAAATAAAATAATATAGATGATTAAGGTTTTTCTAGAGCATGATTATTTTCTGAATAAAATAGCTGAACCAATTGATGAGCTTTTAAGAACAAAATCAAAAGTTTTTTTATAAAAACATATTTTCTTTCCGAACCAGGTTTCTTTTTCTGTTAGATTTATACAAATGATAATATGTTCTTCTGAGGACATATTTTTTCAAGAGTGACTAAGTACAATGAATTACGTCCACTATTAGTTCTAATAAAAACTAATTATCCAAATTAATATTGTAAAACAGAAAAACAAATTTAAATATGCAATTTTTTTCATACAGATTTACAAGTCAATCACTCTAAATAGTGACTTACAAACCAAGATAAAATTTATCATGACATTATTCATTGCTATATTCCCAATTGCTTTCTTTCAAATGCTGCTCTTACTGAAATACTAATACATTTTGACTTGGCATGTTCAATTTGCTATGTTGTAAAAGTACATAAACCTAATCAAATTAAATGATGCAGTGAAAAAAAAGAAATGCACTGATTCCTCATTGGTAAACTTTCAAAACAAAATAACAAAATAAAAAAAACAAAACAACAGTTAAAGAATAAGGATGTGTTAATCTCTAAAACAATTCCTCTAACAAAAAAAAAGAAATAAAAAAACAAAGAGCCGCAAAATAAAAAGTGTAAAATATAAATAAAGGAGATTAAGGAAAGTGATAATTTGTTTAAACTAATTGAAAATTATGAACATAATGAAAATCAAAAGCAGCAAATGATCTTTAATCATGATATTTCTCATGATTTTGTACAATGCTTTATAATTTTTTAGCAGTAATTTGATTATGGCTATTTTCTAACATTTAAATAACAAAATTGCTTTTGAAAGCATTATTAAGATATATAATAAATTTCATAATTTAATATATATTGTTGCTTAGAAAACAATTTTAATAAAAATTAAATTCTATAATAGATGCCATTTATTTACAGCTTTTAAACAATTGTTATCATTTTATATATATTTAGGAATTTATTGAGATGAGGCTTTATAATACAGAAATGATCTTTATTAGCGGACTGTTGTCCTCATCAACTGTTCTTCTGGCTTTCGTCAGGTCGAATAGAAATTCTGAGTCTTGTATCCGCATCCCCAGCAATCACTGCCATCCATAGTTGTTGTCTATTGCACCACATTTTGACCAAGTAACCCTCTGGTTGGCTTGGGTAGGAATCAAAACCGCTATCTTCTGCCAATGTTCACCTGGAAGCGTGTAGACTCCGCTGTGCCACAGGCCCCAAAGAGCGATGATGTTTGGTTTTTTTGGTCTTATAAATTCAATTATTTGTTTCTTCCATTTTTTGGGTCCATAATGAGTTATTGTATGAATTAAAGATATTGAATGTGTCAAAAATAAAAAAAATGCGATTAAATGAAACAAATTAAGTAAAATAAAAATGTTAAATGGTTAAATGTTAAATGTTTAAAAAAAGGTTTATGTAATTAAATAAATCAATTAAGATCTCCCTCGCATGCATATCTAGCCCAAACAGGGACTGTTCATTTGATAAAAAATGCGTATATGCACAGTATTGTTTTTCAAGTTAATTTGTACTTTAAAAAAATGTCTGTGATGTAAAAAAAAAAAATTACAAAAAAAAAAGCTTTTCAATGAAAATTTCTTTTAAATGGTATTAAAACAGGTTTTCAGTCACCGAAAAAATTTGTGCATGCTGAAGGCTATTGCTATTTTTTTTTTAAATGATTAAGGATATCCTGAAAGTTTTGGTACATCTTAATTTTTTTTTATGTTGAAACAGATATATATATAATCTATTTCTTCCTCAAATTCATTAATAAAAAAAAAACAAATGACAAATGCTTTGGGCCCTCCCTGAAAGGCCTCTTCAAATATATATATATATATAAAATATTTGATAGTGAGAGAAAGACGGGTTGATATTTCAACATACAAATATGATAATTATTTTCAAGTTAAACCTCTTTTTTTTTTTATTACAATATATTTGCGAAGCCAATAAAATCTTTGCAACATCACAGGGTCTTGCAGCCCCCAAGGATCCTGCAGTCCTCCTGCAATTGCGGGGTCTGCAGGTGAACTAAGCACAGCCCTGTACCTACCTAACAAACAAATAAATAAAATAGTCTGAAAATGATAGGGGTCACATACAACATACAATTATAAAGCTGCAAAACTATAAAGAGTTATCAACGTATTGTTGCTTACATTGGGCAGCGAGGTTGGTGCAGTGGAAAAAGCTCGGTCTCTGGAATCGTATTAAACAAGTTCAAATCCGAGACAAAAAAACCACTACATTCACTTTCAGCTGTCTCGGGCAGATGAGGCTCGTTAACTCAGGAGAATAATTCATCTAGATGAAAGGCAACACGGATTAAAAAATCCCAGGGATGAGCACATAAAATAGCCTTGTGCCTAACTTGGGTTGGTGCTTGACCAAGTAAATATAATATTGTTGCTTACATGACACACTGGAGAGTTATAGTGGTATTTCTGGGTGACCTTTTGCTAAGTCATTTGCTAATTAGTCTCTTTGCTTGGCCATTGGCTGCAGAGATGGTGACTCCACACACATAGCCAACTAATTTGTCATTTTTCCAAAATTGCACCTAGGGATGAATGAGTAAGTGTTGCCAGTCCATACAATCATGTAGCATTTAAACATATATCATTCAGTTTTCTTTTAATGTTCACTACATGAGTTTGAGGATCAACATTTCCCATATTGACATACCTGTTACAGATATTGACGGTGTGAGACTCTAAGACAGCAACTCCTGTCATGAACATGCATCAAAAATAGAGATATGCCATCGAATTCCTCTATGCAGAAAAAATTGGACCAATCAACATTCACAAGCAAGTTGATGTAAGTGTAGGAGATGGGTTCGTCGATTTCAGAGTAACAACAGAGATGTGAATGACAAAGCTTGTTCCAGACACAAAAATGGAATGCCTTGTTCATTAAGTCGGCTGATGACTGTAGGATGGTGATGACTGATGGTATAGAAAAATAAACACTTGAGTACAAAAGGTGCCTCATTTTAATGGTATCACTCCCGTCTTTATAGCTCTTTAACTTAGAAAAAAAATAGGTGGCATTACTTTTAGAAAGACCATTGTAACAGTTTTTTCATGAAAATAGTTGATGAGTTTAACATATCTAAGAAACATTTTGTTCAGGTGTGTTTATAAGTTAGATTTTGTTTGCTTTCCAATATTATTAATATTTTTTTGAGTAATCCATTTTTGTTTCTTGTTTTCTCACCCTATGTTGTAACACTGGGTAACTCCATATGTAAGACTTGGTATCCAACAACTTAATCATACTTGAAAACTTGGTAAAATCAAAATACTCCTGAAGAGGATAGCCAATATAGACTTGTGTGACACATGCTTGGAGAATTCTGTGTGTATTTATGTATTTAGTGACTGCTGTTGTTAATAACTCTCACGCATGGCACATCCACTCTGCACATCTGTAGAAGTTGCCTAATAATAAAAAGTAAATAGCTGTGCAAGGGGGTGAGTTGGCAGCAATTATTGTGCATTATATATAAAAATTAGCTTGGAATAGTCAAGTTTTGTTAATCCCCTGTAATGTTGATGACAAAAATGAAATGACAAATATAAAATAGAGATAAGACATGCAAATGGCAAATAAAAATCTTTTGTTCATCATAATATTAGAACAAATACTGAAGTTTAAAACAATTGTAAAAGTCTTGAATTGAATAGAAAAGACAGTCAAGTTTCAGTAGTAACAGATTCTAAATCTGTTTGGAGTATAATAAAAATTGGGAGAAAAATCAATACATTATGGTCATCTGCATATATTACATATATATATATTTGTCTGATATGTTATAGTTGTCTCTGATTATGTTTCTAGGGCTGCAACTGATGATGTGATGATGTGTTAGGATATACTTGGAAAGTGTCCTTGTAGAGTAATTGCAGTGTGATGACTCCTCTTGATGCAGCTGCTGCAGATAGTTATATTGTCTGGGACAGTTTTTCTATTGAGTGGAGTAGTGTCTGTGTGTCATTGAACAATCTGTGTCCATTTTCTTAAACAGATGAAGTGAATATATTGATTTATGAAAAAAGTAATAGATGGCTATAAAAATTACATATGCGCTTCTCTGATGAGTAAAAAAAAGTTTTATGATTCCTGATACTTTGTTAACTCAATGAGTTGTATATGGGTCAGAATGAAACTAAGGCTTCACGTGGTTATATGTACTTAAAAAATTTAAGTAAGTTCTCTCTTTTTCTATAAAAGAGTAATTGTAAAATATAAGTGATTCCTAAGAAAAAAATAAAAGCGTGGTTGAAATTTCAAGAAAAAAATTTATTGCTTTTAGAATTCTTGAGAAATGTTATATTAACCAAACCTTTATGAATTTTTACTGATAATTTATTAAGAGTATCAAATCCTTATTATTTGAGATCTTGTAAAGTAATTTCAAGAATTTTCTAGAAATTCTTCGTCTGTTTTCTTTTATAAAGATATATGTCTTTGGAATATGGGGATCGTTCCAAAAGTAATGCCTACTATTTTTATTTTTCCCAGAAAGATCAGAGAGAATTACACATTGCATTGTTATGATGACTGAACTTATACATTCATGACTTGAAAATTTCATCTCTCTATTGTAGATATTGATGGCAATTTTAGAGTGGCAACAGAGATGTGAGGGACTAAGTGTGCTCTGGATGCAAAAATAGAGCTCCTTATTTATTGCTAGCAAAAGTGCATTGAAAATGGTGATGACTATGGAGAAAAATAAATTCTAGAGCACAAAATGTTGCTCATTTTAATGGTACAACTCCAGTCTTTGTAGCTCCTCAACTTTAAAAGAAAACTTTAAAAAATCAGTGGCAATACTTTTGCAAGAATCATTCTAACTTAGGTCACTCATGAATACAGCACTTAATTAAACTTATTTGGCTTTTGTGATCAAATGTTTTGACATTTGGTGTTGACCACAGTAAACTTTATATTGCCTAAGGCCCCTCCTGAGTGATGGTTTAAATGTATACCATGTATTATTATTTATCCCATTTTACTCGGTACGGACCCGAAAAAATGGAAGAAATAATAATTGGATTTATATTATGAATTGCCACAAACATTAAGTTCGTTTGATCATAAGTTTTCAAAGGTAATTTAATTAAAGATTATACTTGTTACATATACTGAATGATTGTCTCCATTTTGATTAATATCTAAATGATATTAGCTATATGTGTCTGCTCATTTTCTTTATAAATCGCTGATTGACAAACAGTTGCTTTCTTATCATTCTTTGCAACTTTCAAGGAATTTCAAACCAAACTTTATCCAATCCTGGAGAGGAAATTGTTTTCATTTGATTATTCATACTTTGAGATTAGAGTTAGATAATTTTCTGACTTAATTGAACTGAAAGCATCACCTAGATTATATTTTAGCTGATTATGTATCTATTGTGGCATGAATAACTATGGAATCCAGGCAAAACATTGTGCATATTATAATCAAGATTAGGATGAACAACATACAAAATCTTTAAAAAGGTAAAGCTTCTTTCAAGAAATATAAATAGGTAATGTTGGTAGATTCAAATTTAGATCATGAATTACCAAAGACTAAGGATGCATCTACCCAGTAGTTTAACCACGCCCCCAGACACTAACCTGGGTATTTCCACGTGCCGGCACAATATACAGTACCTGGTATTCATAAATGGTCACCCATCTAAGTACTGACCAGGCTCAACGTTGCTTAACCTCGATGATCCGACAGGAACCGGTGTGTTTGATGCGACTTGACCGTTAATTCTATTATATATCTAAATAAATATGTCTATAATCAAACTATTTATTTCACCAATAAACAATTCATATCTTTGCAAAATTTAAATAATTCTATTTTACATTATATAAAAGTTTTTAGGTAAAAAAAGGTTAAATATTTATTTCTTTGAGCTGAACATATGGTTTCTTAACAGAAATATCTTCCTTACATTGGCATAGTTGCATGTCTGAATACCCCATATATAAAATTTTAAGTTTCTAAATAAAAAATTCACAATACACTTTGGTGGAGGCCATTCCTCAGTCAGACAGTGGCACTTAAATTTTATTTATATATATATGTGTGCGTGTGTGCGTGTATGTGCCTAAGTATTTAGGCAGTATTCTTTCATTTAAACAAGTTTCATTAAAAATAACAGAATTCTTCTGTATATTCATTTTTTTTCCCAACTTTATTAAGAGTATTTTCCTATGTATATAAGAGATATATATGAGTAATGGACTGAATTTTCTCTACCTTAGAAAAAGCATAAAATAATGATGGCATTGGAAACTGATATCTGAGAAAATTCTTCTCCTGGACAGGAGTGAAGGTCTTAGTTAAAATAATTTTTTGAAATACTTCTATTTTTACAGTGTTCCAAGTTTTATATATTTTCATTTCTTTTTTATATATCTTCTTCAATATTTTGCCAGGGTATCTTCTTGTTTTATGCATGTCCTTTTGTTTTGTAAATGAAAAGAGGAAATCTCCATTTCCCATCTTATTTCTATTTCCTATCGCATCTCTTATACTATTTAAAGCAGAAATGTACAATGGTACAAATGTCATCCAACTGTAATTCAATAGTTAATCATGACAATGAGGTGAGATCATATATAGAAAAGGGAATGACAACCACTGGTTTATCTTTTCAATGCACTTCAATTATTCTCATTTGTTTTTGTCTTTTCCAAAACTTTTTAATTGCAAAGGATTTAATGTAGCACATATATCATCTTTGACTTACATACTATTACACTCTAAAAGTATTCATGAACTAAATTATCAATATCACCTTGTTTAAGATGGTTAATTATATAATAGTAATTTGGTTAATATCATATAATAGTCATTCGGTTAAATGATAATTTTTTTAATAACTTTATTATTTCTTAACTGAATTGATTCAGATTTAGCAGTTTACTCTATACAGTATATTAATAAAATGTATAAAAATAATTTTATTTCTTCCCTGATAGTACCCATTTTCATTAAATGTGTAACGTTACTCTCCAGGGGGATTGTTGCGTTGGTCAGCCCCTCGCTCCTTCATCCACGCCCCACACGACCACTCCCCAAGATCCGCTCC
>JAYKTE010285266.1:0-11512 GCA_036873565.1 Xipholeptos notoides | reverse complement strand
TCTTTCTCTTTCTCTCTCTCTCTCTCTCTCTTCTTTGTCTGTTTTTGTTTGTTTGTCTTTCTGTTTTTCTCTCTCTCTCTCTCTCTCTCTCTCTCTCTCTCTCTCTCTCTCTCTCTCTCTCTCTCTCTCTGTCACTCATGCCCACTCAAGGACGGTTACGCCTAGATTGTTTGGTCTTCAATTTGAAATAATTGTTTATGAGTCACTGTGGTGCAGTGACGCTGACCAAATTACTCATCTCTCTTCCTACACTTCTCACTCTAACGCTGCCTTTAACTGTCTCTCGCTCCATTCACTCCCTCCTCCTCATATTTTTATTCTCTTTCCTCACCTATATCTCCATCTCCATCTTTCTTTCTTCAACTCTCTATCCATCTTGCTTTTTCCAGCTTTCTCTCTCTTTCTCCCAGTCAAAACCATTGCATTCACTTTCAACTGTCTCGGGCAGATGAGGCTCGTTAAATCGGGAGAGTAACTCATCTAGGTGAAGGGCAACATTGATCACAAAATTCCATGGATATAATGAGCACGTAAAAATGGCCTTGTGCATAACTTGAGTTGGTTCTCGACTAAGTAGATATATCATCTATGTGAAGGGCAACACTGATTACAAAAGTCCAGGGATATAATGAGTGCATAAAAATGGCCTTGTGCCTAACTTGGATTGGTGCTCGACCAAGTAAATATACTCTTTCTTTTTTCCTTTTCTCGGTTTCTCTCTCACTCACTCTTTCCCTCCTTCCCCCTCCTTCCCCCCCTCTCTCTCTCTCTCTCTCTGTTTCTGTGTGTGTATGTGTTTTTGTGTGTGTGTGTATGTGTGTGTGTGTGAAGTCTTTATACGTTCTCATACTTTATATCGATTTAATGATAGTTTCTACGTTATAAAAGACATTTTTAGTAGATCAACACCAACTTTTTAATAATTTCAGATCTGTCTGCTTGCGGAAAACATGATAAAAATGAAGTTACAGCAATTTGACGACAGAAATGAAAGGAAAGAGAAAAAGAAAATTTCCTCTTCGGCCAGATTTTATTCGAAAAATATAAAA
The DNA here is from genome assembly GCA_036873565.1 of Xipholeptos notoides. Taxonomy (NCBI): domain Eukaryota; kingdom Metazoa; phylum Mollusca; class Cephalopoda; family Idiosepiidae; genus Xipholeptos; species Xipholeptos notoides. The sequence continues at coordinate 10,463 of JAYKTE010285266.1, read as the reverse complement.
CATTAGCATCGATATGAACTGGCCATGCAGCCTATTTAACTTTGGGGCTTTCTTTGTGACATTCTGCGAAATAATAGACCGAAAATGGTAAAAATGTTTTTTTGACAACTTGTACAGTTTCCACTGATATTTTCGAGGAAATGGTGTTTCGACTCTTTTTGTGGCTATTTCTCTTCTTTTATTTTTCATTCATAGTTTTAGAATCCATTGGAAAGCAAAACACAAAAGAAAGCAAGATAATAAAAATGCGGAAATCAATATCATTTATTAAGACTGGTCTGCATGCACTCTGATGATCCGAATGGTGAAATCCTGGTTGATTTATAGCACTAACAGAAATCAGTAACAAATGTATTTTATTAGAAATGCCAAAGTGTTTGCACTTAACGTGACAATCCATAATAAACAAATTCGTTACATGACACTCTTTAGGCAACAGTATGGGATGGGTTATATCCGCAGAAAAAATAGTCCGAATTTTCTAATCGACAACGACAGCTTTCTAATAGGTTTTAAGCCAAAACAATAACTGCTAAGGTGTCAAAATTTGGAATAACAGAAAACACAAATCAAAATGAAAACGAAAGTGAGCATTCAGACTGAAATTTGCTTAGCTTAGCACAATGATTCAGAACACTAAAATTTGCACATGTACTGATTCCGCAATTACCTTAATGGAAAGTCCTCAGCGCCCGGGCAAAGCTGGGCAATACTTCTAGTATACATATATATGTGTGTATGTATGTATGTATATACATGTGGTAAGTAGGGCAGCGAAGTTGGCGCAGTGGAAAAAGCTTGGTCTCTGGAATCGTATCACACGAGTTCAAATCCATCACATTCACTTTTTGCTGTCTCAGGCAGATGAGGCTCATTAACTCGGGAGAGTAATTTATCTAGGTGAAGGGAAACACTGATTACAAAAGCCCAGGAATGAGCACCTAAAATGGCCTTGTGCCTCACTTGGGTTTGTGCTCGACCAAGTAAATATAATATGCATACAGTAAGTCTGCATTTTACAAATGAATTCCTCAAAAACCTATTGTAGATCAGCCCTGTACGAAAATCAATCGAAAAAATTAAACAAACTGGACAAAATGACTTAAAGTATTATTCGGACTATTTTCCCCATGGATATTATTTTCTTTCTCGTTTCAACTGAATGACCTTTCGGCCTTTTTGTATAATAATCAATAATACTTTTAGATTCATCATATCTCATCTCAAGGATTTCGGAAAAAAATGGACAAAATATTAGAGGAATTACAGGAATAAAACAAATTTCTAAAGAGAAATATTGTTTTACTTACCTTTCGTCATGTTAATTAGTCATTAATTTCTGTCAGATAGGTAAACAAATTTTTTTGTTTATTTCTAACCTTTCAAATGCTTGCTTATCATAGTATGGGGAATTTTCTTTTTTCTTTTTTTTCTTTTTTAACAACTTTTGTCAAAAACCAGCACTTGCAAAAATATTTTTCCTTGAATTATTATTTCTTTTAATTTAGTCTTTTTTCATTTAATGAACAATAACGGTATCACAAAAAATACTTCAATATAAACTCAACCCTTAGACATATCGAAAACCTGCCTAAATTGATTTCAGCTATTTTGTGGAGCTTGGTCGTATCGTACTTATATTATAATTTTCAACTCTATTTGACAGAAAATCGAATATTTTATAGAAACCTGACTTTTTAGGGGATTGGTTTTAACTGGGTTATTGCACGAGTTTCTTTACGTGTTACTCTATTTTCACGATAACCGGTTGGCCAATGGTTTTGTGAATACCACATGTCTCGACTGGTTGTTTCCTGGTTCCTTCCGCGTCCAAGTTGCTTAAGATCCACGAAAGGAGGAATGAATATAGTTCAATCGATGAAACACTGGATTTTGGCGTCGAAGAAGAAGAAAAGTTGCCAATCAATCTAAGAAATGACGAAAATCACTTGTTATAAGCAATAACAATCCTTTATTTATACTTCGATGTACAATTCTTATAATGAAGAAAAATTAAGGAGAAATATTTATGAAAGAGGCAGACACTATGAGTGTAACTTAGTTTTAGATCAGTACGGAATTTGGCGTACTGAAATGGGATGCTAAATAAGGAAGCTTGTGGTACATTGCTTTCTCTCTTCTCTTTCTATTGCTGCTTCAGTTTCTTCCCTCTGAGTTTTCCAAGTCTGGTCTTTATACAGATCAAAATTTATCCCATTCCAGTGATTTGATTAGTTATCCAATTAGAATGGATTAAGTTTAACTATTCTATTCGTATACCAAACAAAGCTCGGTATTATTTTCTACGCGTGTAGAGAAAACACTTATTTGATATTGTTCTACCAATTAAAATACAATTTATAAAAAAAAATAATTCTAGCAAAATTATTGCGTAACTTAATGCTAGTGACAAAAGGATCGAGCACTAACCCAAGTTAGGCACATGGACATTTCTATCAGCTCATTACATCACTGGGCAACAATCAGTGTTGCGCTTGACCTAGATGAGTTACTCTCCTGAGTTAACGAGCCTCATGTTCCCGAGACAGCTGAAAGTGAATGCAATGGTTTTGAGTGAGATTTGAACTCGTGCAATACGATTCCAGATTCGATTTGGGCCAATGATTAGGCAGTCTGACTTCGGAATCGTAGTACGCGAGTTCGAAACCCAGCCCTTCCGTTTGCGTTCATATTCAGACTAATTCCCTTGGGAAATGTATGAATACCCACTTTCCCTCCAGCTATGAGTTAAATAGTGCATACTGTGTTATTAAAAAAACTAAGTGTGGACAAAAACTGACGTTTATCAAAAATGATTGTTCTAGGCATTAAATGATCTAAGATGGTTGATATGCCGTAAAGCACCAACAAACTCAAAATCTTTATATATTGATCATTTTTTCTCTTTTTCTTCTTTTCTTTTTGTTTTCTTATTCCTTCTTGACTAGAAGACTGGCCATGCTTTGAATAGAAGATCTGTTTTGAAACAGGTGGTAAAAAGCCTCAATATGTATTGTTAACTTCTTTCTCTTAAACATTTTTTCCTGAATAACACTTCCCTCTTTTTCTTTCTTCTTTTCTTTCTCTTTCTAAACCCCCCCCCCACACACACACCATCTACCTTTCTTTTACATATTTTTCTCTTTCTCTGTTGAGATCTGTTTCTAACTATCTTTCATGCATACAAACTCTGTACTGTTTCTTTCTTCTTTATTTCAATTTTTTTTTCTTGCATTGTTGCTCAAATTTTCCTGGAACAAAGTCCTCTTCTAAAAAGAAAAAAAAATACGAAAAAAAACTTCACCCATTCTAAAATGAAAAAAAAGAGAAAAGTTCCCCTGCCAAAAAAAAAGAAAATCCTACCTAAAAAAGATAAAAAAAAAGAAAAATAATAATAAATCAATAGCACTTTGTGTTTCCTGGTCCAAAAGATTATCCGGTGCATCTTCGCCGCAAAAGCACAAAAGCAAGACAAGAGGGAGATCCCAGTTTGCTTTTAATCACAATGCTTCTTATAAAAAAAGAAAGAAAAAAAAAACAACCACAAAAATCAAACCAAAGCGAAAAGAAAAGCACAGACAATGCCTAAATCCTATAAAGTTTGCTGCTTGTCAAATTCAGGACAAGTTAAACACAACCATTCAACTATAAAATTAAATCCTTGCTTGAAAACAGAAACACAGTAACATTCCTATTCGCACTTTTCTTATGTTATTCAAAAGAAAAAAAAGATTACTGTTCCACAACAGACGCTATTATTTTGTTCAAAGCTTCGATTTTGTTAAAACTTAAAGGTTATTGTTTGTTTGTTTTGTGTTTTACGGCATATCAACCATTTAGGTTGTGCAGCAAGGTTGGAGCAGTGGTGAAATCTCGGTCTCTGAAATCGTATTACACGAGTTCAAATCCTAGTCAAAACCACTAATTTCACTTTCAGTTGTCTCGGGCAGATGAAGCTCGGGCAGATGAGGCTCGTTAACTCGAGAGAATAAATCATCTAGGAGAAGAGCAACACTGATTAAAAAAGCCCAGGTTATAATGAGCACATACAAATGGCCTTGTGCCTAACTTGAGTTTGTACTCAACCAAGTAAATTTAATATCAACCATTTAGGTCATTAAATGCCGAGAAGAATCCTTTCAGTAAACGTTAGTTTTTGTTAACACTTAGTTTATTGAATAACACAGTATGAACTATTTAACCTATAGCTGGAGGAAAAGTGGGCATTCTTACCGTTTCCCAAGGGTATTACTCCGAATATGAACGCAAACGGAACGACTGGGATTTGGACACGCGTAGTACGATTTGGAAGTCCAACTGCCTATCCACTGGACCAAATAGACTTCAACGAGTAAAGATTATCGTGACTATTTTCTAGTGGCGTTGGTTTGAGTGACATTTTTTTACTTAACCCTTTAAACTCTAAAGAGCTGATATATCGGCCCAGGTAACAAAGCAAAAACTACGACACGGCCGATATTTCGGCCCTATATGGTTCTCTTATAGAACGGCTTTTGTTGGCTAGTTAATTTTGCTACGTCAAGGGTTAAATCTCAGGGTTAATAAAGTTGTAACCATTGTTAGTCTTTTCGTAAATCTTATAGACTTCAATACCCATATATATATTGAAGCCACCCAAACTAGGTAGAAATATCATTTTAGTTTTAAAAATATATTAAGATATTAATATATTAAGATATTTTGTTTGGTGGATTTGTAGGCAGAGTGATTCTCCTTGAATTATTCTTTTATAAAAATAAAACTGACATCAAATCTAAGGATACGACCTTCGAATAATTGGTTCTTCAGCAATTGGAATATTCAATTTTCATTTAGTGGGTTCAACGTTTGATAGTGACCATAGCAATTTATAGCTTATTGATATTTACGAAATCGATTGTTTTCTTTTAATTTTTCTAATTATTTTTTAGTCTTAACTGTTTTTGACATATTTGTCCCTCTACAAAAATATGCTGTGTTATTTTTTTTTCACTCGAAAAACAGCAGTTGATCTAGGTTATTAATATATAACTAGCAGAACCTGTGGAAATTCCACAGTAGTTGAAATATCAGAAAGTAAATTTAATTTGACGGAAATTTAGCAAGAACTTGATTATATTAAATTTATTTGCCTGAGCACCAACCCAAGTTAGGCACAAGGCAATTTTTATGTCCTCATCCCTAGGCTTTTGTAATGAGCCTTACTCATCACCTAGACGAATTACTCTCCTGAGTTAACGAGCCTCATCTGCCGAGACAGCTGAAATTGAATGTAGTGTTTTTTACTGGGATTTGAACTCGTGTTATATGATTTCAGCTTTTTCCACTGCTCCAACTTCGCTGCTCACGAACTTGGTTATATAGGCGTTTTGGTTGTTTTTTTGTTGTGCGTGTTCTTGTATTTGTGTATGTATGTGTGTGTGTATTTTTGTATGCGTGTGTGTGTGTGTGTGTGTCTGTGTGTGTGTGTGTGTGTGTGTGGAATCAGTGTTGGGTGCTTGCTTTGTTGTTTTATCTAATTTTATATTTCGTATTAGTGACTGGACTGAGGGATGACCAGGGTGCCGACAATTCATTGCCTATATTTGGGGGTCAGTGTCTTTTTGGGGGGTTGAGGTGAGGGGGTGCAGCTTCAGGGAAAGGGAAATTTGTAGCCGCTTGCGGGTGTGTGCTTGTTTGTGTATGTGTGTGTGTGTGTGTGTTTGTTTTCCGTTTTTATGTGTGTTGTTGTTGTTGTGCGTGTCTTTTATTAATTATATCTACGTACACATGAAAAAAAAATAAGATGAAAGCACCTGTTTAACACATATTAGGTTCAATGAAGTCCGTGAAATTTGTAAACCTGAATATTAAGACCAGGTTCTTTTTCTTCAATGAGAAATCTTTTAACAAAAAAGACCAAGCAAAACATAAAAGATTTGTTTCACCCGAAATCTATAATTCGAATTAAGTAGACATCAACGCAGTGAATTCCTTTAGCGAAAGCAAACCACTAAAATCAAAGACAACACTTAGTAATCGATAGAGAGTGAGAATTGATCTGTGATGTTTGCCCCAAGAGGCTATTTGGAAGAAAACAAAGAACGAAGCGATAAAATAAGCCACCATTTTTCCAAGATATATTTTCACAAGGTCGATTCAGCACTCAATGTCAAATTAATTTCAAAGATCAATTTCTTGCCAAACTTGGACGATTCTTACAAATTATATCTCGTCCTTTAAAACTTGAAGCAATTTGGCAATCGGACTTCGGAATCGTAGTACGCGAGTTCGAATCCCAGTCGTTCCATTTGCGTTCATATGCCCTTACATTCCCTACATATATGGGTTAAATAGTGCATATTGTGCTATTAAAAAAAACTAAGTATGGACGAAAAATAACGTTAATCAAAAATGATTTTTATCGGCATTAAATGACCTAAAAAGGTTGATATGCCATAAAACACAAACAAACAAATATTTAAACTTATAGTTTTATGATTCAACATGGTCATTTCTTAGAACAACAAGATATATGAGCCCAATTTAAAATAATATAATATTGAATATGATATTTAAAGTGTAGATGGTTTAAATTATACAATTTATCAAATCTTGTCGCAGAAATTCACACGAATGAAAAAAAAAACATTGAATATAACAATAAAAACGAAGATAAAAGTTTGAATAATCTCAACAGTATTAATATTTTCTTATTTGTCTAAATTTCTGCGGTTGATAGCGGATGTAATAACTGGATGAAAATCCTAGAATATACGGCACCATATAATCTTTTAATAAGCAGCAACGTTGAAGCAGTGGAAAAAGCTCAGTCTCTGGAATCGTATTACACGAGTTCAAAAACCACTATTCAATTCAGCTGTCTCGGACATAGGAGGCTCTTTAACTCGGGAGAGTAATTCCAATAGTTAAAGGGCAACACTGATTACAAATGTCCAGGGTTATAATGAGCACATACAAATGGCATTGTGCCTACCTTGGGTTGGTGTTCGACTAAGTAAATATAATATAGTCTTTGAGTGGAATGGAACAGGACCTACTAGAGCTCACCAGAAGGCTTATTGTCAATGACTATAACGAAAGCTGACTTTGAGATGTATGAAAACGGTCAATTGTAATAAAGGAAGAAGCCTCTTTAACTTTTAAGCATTTCTATGACTCTTCATTTCATTTGACTGAGTCACCCATATCTAGTGACAAAAATAGAATAAAAAATAATTAAAACATAATGAAGACATAACATTTATGCTTGGCTATGTTTGTTACACTCGAGTATTTTCTTCTAGAATCTTTAATCAATTTTAAATAGACGTGAAAACAAAAAACCAAAGAAAAATAAAGTGCAACAATAAAGTGTAAAAACTATAAAAAACATTTTAATCTTTTTTAAAATCTTTTTTTAGGTGATTAGCCTGTTATTTTTCATTAATTATTCAGCTTTTCTTAATCTAAAAAGTAAGTAGTGCATTTTAAAGAGAACCAGTTTGTAGAAATATTTGGCGTTTTTAAAATATTCAAAAATAAATAAATAAATCTTACATATATTCTGAAAAACCTTTTTGAAAGAGACGCAGAAAGGAACGTTGAAATTAAATCCATCTTAACTACAACAACAAAATAAACAAAACAGATCAAAACAAGACAAAAACTGAAATGTAAGGGACAAAAATGTCACTCCTGAGGATGGTCAAGGAAGACCGAAAACGTTTGGAAAGAAGCTTGGAAATTATATTAAAACACTTGACTCAACTACTACGTCTCTTGTTAGAAAACAAGAACACATCGAAAATTAAATTATTTTTAATGAAACTTGTCTGAAAAATAAATTTGTGTGTCTTAAACTTATTGATTTTAATACGATTTGTATTCTGCTCCATTAAACTTCGAAAACGGATGCAGTTTATTATCTTGACCATAATATAATTTGAGGGACAATAGTTTTATGATTATGTGAGTTCTAGTATTTTAAAGCCTCGCCATCTTGGAAATAGAGAAAAGAAACACCCAAATAAAACTTTAAAGAAAGTGTTGATTTGTAAACGGAATGTTTTTTCAATGAAGTTTGGGATTTTTTAAATTACGAAACAAAAAAGTTAAAATCTTCTTCCCTTGCGTTTCTGTAGTGGATACAGCATTCGATGTTTGGTGTAGGAATATTGTCACAGCCCTACTAATAACTACAGAATTAAAAGAAATGGTAAAATCGCAAAACAGTCAAGTAGTGACGAGAATATTCTTTCATAAAAGAATTTTGTCAGTCCTAATTATGATATTGTTTTCTTTATTAAATTATATTCTCCAAGGTATAGCCAAGTTTGAGAGAGAAGTAGAGTGAAGAAAACTGGACGGTTAAGATGATTGAATGTACTTGGAAAAAGTTCATGATTTATATCCTTACTTATTATTAGGGCTATGACAATATGTTTTTATTGAAGAATATTATTTTCTCATTTTAATTTTCTCATTCTTCTTCTTCATTTTTTTTATTTTCCTTTCTCTCATTTCTCTTCTCTATCCACTAATCTTGTTTTTTGTCCTTGTTATTCTCCATCTTCTTCTTCGTCTTCTTCTTCACTCTGCTTCTTCTTCGTTCTGCTTATTCTTTTTTACTTTCTGTTTATTCTTTTTCTTTTGCTTTTTCGTTGTATTCTTTTTCTTTCATCCTCTATTTTTCATTTTTTTTTAACTTTCATCGAATGATCCACCATTTTCTTTTTGCCAAATTTCTCTACTGTTTTTCGTTCCTTTTATATTTCATCATCATAATCATCACGGTCATCATCATCATCATCATCATCATCATAATCATATTATTATTATTATTATTATTATTATTATTATTATTATTATTATTATTCACTATTTTTCTTCCTATCCCTTCTTATCTCTTACATTTCTTTTTTTCTTTCCAGTCTGTTCTTTGTTTTTTTAGGTTTCTTTTATACTTCTTGAATAATCTTTCAGTTTTTCAAACATAATAGTTTTCAATAATAATTAGACACATTTATCATTCACACACACATACACACAACAACAACAACAACAACAACAACAACAGTAATAACAACAAAAATGACAATTGTATTAATAATAATAGTAATAATAATAATAATAATAATAATAACAATAACAATAACAATAACCGCACCTCGTCCTTTCAATTTTCCGGGTCTCATCGAACACTTCCGATGCCAAAGGCGGAAGGTGCTTCCCATTTTTTATTCATCTCTCTTCCTTTCCTTTGATAATGTTTTTCAAGGCCAGTCATTCTTTCAATAATTGCCAGCAATGAATTCTTCTAAAAGAAAATCTATGAAAGAAAGAGACGGAGTTAAGAGAGGAACAGGGGATTATCCGTAGGGATTATATAGTGCTGGGGAAAAACGAATATAAAAAACAAGAACTAAATAAGATCCATTCATTTTCAGATTGGGTGGAGAGCGTAAAAGTTCTGGATTTCAGGTCAATTGCTTTCAGTTTGCTTTTTGTCTTATGTCATAACGATACCTAAAAAATCCTCTTCAAATTATTCAACAATAATAATGATAATCAATACAATTATGGAACTGGTAATAACTTTAATGATTGTAACAATAATAGTTAGAATAATAGTAATAATCACACTTATGAGTAGTGGATGTACCAAACTCGCACAAAAAGAGTATAAAGACAGATATTACTGGATCGGAAGAATCATTCATTGGGATCTATGTCAGCTCGAACACACAAACAAGTTCAAACAATTTCAAGCTCGAACACACAAACAAGTGGTATATGTACAATCGTGAGGAAACAAAACCCCAGAAATCCTATGGGACTTCGACATACAGACTGACAAACCGATCCAAGCAAGAGGGCCTGACTTGATTATCCTCAACAAGAATAAAAAAATATGCCAAATAGTGGACTTCGCTGTACCGGCTGACGATAGAGCAAAAATTAAAGAAACAAAAGATTAGCAAATACCAAAACCTGGCTGAGGAGCTAAAGAAGATCTGGAACGTGAAAACTACAATGATACCGATTATCATAGGAACCCGAGTGACCATAAAGACCTTGAAAGAAGAATACAAGAAATCGGTATCAAAAGAAAAATACACCTCCTACAAACTATTGTGCTTATGAAAACTGCTGACATAATCAGGAAAGTATTGGACCATGAAAATTGAACCCTATAAAATGGAGAGAGTGTACTATTATGGCCATTACTTGTGGACGATCAGGGCAGAGGTTTATAATGGAAGGGCTTACTTATTTACTTTTCAAGATGTTGGTCCTTTTTCTGGCCATTCCAAATTTTTGTGAGAGGGAGCAGGTTCATTCCTCTGGACCTCTGAAAACGAAAGATAGGAAATGTACTTGATCGAGTACCAATCCAAGTTAGGCACAAGGCCAGTTGTACGTGCTCTCTGGGATTTTTGTAGTCAGTGTTACCCTTCCACTAGATGAGTTACTCTCCCGAG
>JAYKTE010285155.1:0-11515 GCA_036873565.1 Xipholeptos notoides | reverse complement strand
GTGATTTTTTAATATTTATAATCAGATATTGATACAAAATATTTAGAAAAATTCAGCTTACTTTGACTTGTCATTAAAGATTTTCTTATACTTATGCAAAAGTTAAAAAATATTTGTTTTTTAAATTTGACACACCAAAAATATATTCAGAAGATATAATAAATAATACATTTGTTGATTATATTGATTTTATTTATGTATGTAATGTATACTAAATTGAAAATCTCAAGTAAGAACTAGTTCCATTTTCAACAGTTGGAAATGTAAAAATATTGTATTATTACTTGTGTAAGATAGGTTCTGGTACAGAAAGAGACATGTTACTCAGATTTAATATAAGAGCTTATAGAATAATTTATTCAATATTTACTTACCTATAATAAAATAGTAATAAAATAAAATTGAATGAATAATTTAGATAGAAAACTAATAAAAGATATTTATAGTTTTTTAACAATGTGGACTCCATAAAATCAAACTAAAATGAAATAAAAAATAATATTCTAACATCTGACCATGATATTTTTTTTATTGTATTTTTCAGGTAAGTCATTACAATAAGACAGTAATGTTTTGAATAAATGAAAGAACTGAAGTTTTCAACCACAGGTAAGAGGGAGAACTCTAATTTCCCTAAACATTAAAAGTAAATCAATGTCTTGAAAAATTTCTTGGGTACCCATCATTTCAAAACATAATAATATCCTGTGTTCTAAAAACACTCCAATAAAAGTAATTTTTAGAGCATAATCACACAGAACAGTTAATACTTCTATATATCCATGAATTTTGGTTTACATAGATAATTATTATTGCTCTATTGTAATGCCAAGGAATTTGTAGATAATGTAAATCCACATGGTAATGTTTCCACAGTTTATTGTACAAATATAACACATATATTCTTAGCATGTTATAACATAGACCTAGCACACTTTTTTCCTATCATGAGAGGTGATATTATTCAAATGGAAGTCTCTAAGGTGGAGAAACTCATTCAATGTACTGTTCTTCCAATGAACTATTTGAATTAATGATTCAAATATAGCTGTTGATGTTAACTAATAACTGATGTAAATTGATCCATTAGATCACAAACATTGTCCTAAAAATCAATGGGATGCCGATAGAAAATCAAAAAACCCTTTCTATTTACTACTTAGGGAAGAAAATTGACCATGATTATTAAATTATTGTCCATTAGACATCAAATGAAAAATTAAAAAATGTTTTATAATAATCAATGAAATTTTGGACATTTCAGTTAAAAAGTTGAAATGGTTGGTTGTTATTAATTAAATATAAATTATTGTTAAATAAATGCTAGTCTACTCATTGTATAATGCTTTGCATTTAATGATGTAAATAATATGCAGTATTTTAAATAGAAGTTGTATTCAGCTGAAAAAACTAGTCAGTTGCAGAAACTGTGATATAAATTCATTTTCATCTAAATTAATCTAAATTAATCCGTGTAAATGCTGATCCTTACTGATGTTTATCAGCCATATTTCTGCAACTTGATAATTATGGATCTTGGCATGCGCATTAATTACCGAGAAAAGTACATAATTTAAATTAATTCTTCAATACTAAACATATTTTATCTTGTTTCTCTATATATTTTTATTATTCTGAAATCCAATCTTTTTTTCTTCTGTTTGATATACTAAGTGATTCAAAAAGAATTCACCAATTACATTTCAAAAATTAATAAAAAATTAATACGTTGCTGTACACAAATGTGGTATATGATTTTAAGTTTTTATTTCATGGCATCTCAGAGTTAAAAATTATCTGAATGGAAATATGCCTCAGGAGAGGATTGGTCCATCCCACCGGTGGTTGTCACATTGAACACTTTTAAATCATGAAGTAAAAACTTGAAATTATATAAAACACTTGTTTCCAGCTAGGTATATTTTTTTAAATTTGAAATATCATGCAATGTTTTCAGCACATTCTTTTTTAATTACCATATATAATATCTTATATATTATTTTCATTCCTATATATTAAAAATTTGTTTAGTTAAGAAATGATGAATCAATTATCCACCATAAAATCAATTCATAAATTGTGCCAAGGCAAATTTCATCCCATGATTCTTACTTATTTTCAGTTCTTCCTTATATCAGATGGTATCATAAAATAAACGAATAAAGCGCAAACAAGATATTTGTGTTAAAGACTTATTTTATTCCTTGTCCCTTTCTGATTAAACTTTGAAGATATTCATTAAGGCAAAGTCTTCCAATGAACCTGATTAATGAATAATGTACATGACTGTCTGACAAGTCATCAGATTCCAGTATCATTATTGACATTGAGAGTAGTCAATTCCAGTTACACTGGGTAATAATATTTCCAGGCATTAGAGACTAATCTGACTGGTAAGAGATTGGAATTGCATCTACCAACTGACTGCTATTAGAAGAAACTGAAGATTAACTCATGAATATCCTCAGACTTGAAACTTTTTCCAAGAAGTAAAAGTTTTGCATGAGTATCGTCATCATCATCATCATCATGTGCCAGGTCTGCTACAGACATTGGCGATCATGGCCTGTATTCCTCTTTGTTGTCAGTTCTCCTAATGAGTTCATTGTTGGGGGATTCTTTCCTCGTTGCACAGTTATTCAGACTGTCTGTGTATTTTTGCGTTATCTTCCTCTGCCTTTGGTACAACCCATTTTTCCACACAATATTCACCTTTTTATTCCATCAGCTTTGTTCATGTGCTAAAAAAATTGTAATTGTCTTTTTCTGATGGTTTTGAGTAGGGATCTTTTGTACCTGGCCATTTTCATTACTTCTTTGCTGGACTTCTTTTCAGTTCATGATATTTTCATAATGCATGGGTATAAGATTTGAAAAAGTGAACTTCGCTAGATTGATCATAGTTTTCTACTTAAAAAAGAACAGTTGACCAAAAATGTCAAGAGCTTCATAAAATCAATAGTTTTAACAAATTTAATAATTTTTTCGAGAATATTTTTTGTTATAAAAGCATATGGAAGAATTAGTTTTGGTCATTAAGTTACGTCATATAAAACAGCCACTTAAATATGGAAAAAAAACAATTTATATTTTACTCTGCGTAAATGCTGATCCCTACTGATGTTTATCAGCCATATTTCTGCAACTTGATAATTATGGATCTTGGCATGCGCATTAATTACCGAGAAAAGTATATAATTTAAGTTAATTCTTCAATACTAAACATATTTTATCTTGTTTCTCTACATATTTTTATTATTCTGAAATCCAATCTTTTTTTCTTCTGTTTGATATACTAGGTGATTCAAAAAGGATTCACCAATTACATTGGCCTATATTTCAAAAATTAAAAAAAATTAATACGTTGCTGGACACAAATGTTGTATATGATTTTAAGTTTTTATTTCATGGCATCTCAGAGGTAGAAATTATCTGAATGGAAATATGCCTTAGTAGAGGATTGGTAGAAAGAGGTACCAAAGACTTTGCTCTCTGTGTTAGGTCTGCCAGATCCCCTGACTTCACTAAATGTGATATTTTCCTCTGGGAGTATGGTAAAGACAAAAATTTTATTCCACTGTTGCCAGTAAATATCAATGACTTGAAAGGTCAAATGTCTGCTGCAATCAACACAGTAGACAGGGACATCCTGGAGAGCATTTGGGAGGACTTTTCATATTGGCTTGATATTGTCCATGCCACCAGTGGTTTTCACATTGAGCTCTTGTAAATCATGCAGTAAAAACTTGAAATTATATAAATCACTTGTGTCCAGCTAGGTATTTTTTTCTTTAAAATTTGACATTTTGCGCAATGATTTTGTGCAATTAGTTTTGCTCATTTAGTTACGTCATATAAATAACCACTTAAATATTGAAAAAAAAAGAATTTATATTTTATTATTGTTTAAGCACCACTATTCCATATTTACTAAAAAAAAAAAGGAATGACCTAAAAATGGTTGATATGCTGTAAAACCCAAGCCAAACTAACAAACTAAAAAAAGAAGATCTGCCATTATGTGTCTCATGTCAGCAATTATAGTAAAATACATATATTTATAAAGTGCTTGGGAGGTCCACTTGGGGCAGTGGATAGGCAGTCAGACTTCAAAATCGTAATACGCGAGTTCAAATCCCAGTCATTCTGTTTAAGCTCAAATTTGGACTAATACCCTTCAGAAAAATATGAATACCCACATTCTACCCAGCTTTGGATTAAATAGTGCATATGGTATTATCAATAAAACTAAATGTGGCAATATAATGTTTATTGAAAGTGATATGTTATCAGCACTAAATAACCTGAAAATGTTGATATGCCATAAAACACAAACAAACAAATATAAAGTGCCATGATTTTCAAGAAATAGAAGCATAAATAATCTGAAAGAATTGATAGAAAATAGAGACTTAAACAATATGTTAGACATCTTTAAAAACTTTGATATTTAAGAAAGTGATTTCTGTCACTGTAAAGCTGGAAAATGAGCAGCATGATGAAGCACCTCATAATAGTTGACCCTCCTCTGGTATTACTGTAATCTTTTGATAGTTCTTAACTTAATGCATTTAACCTTACCTTAGACTCATATTTTTTTCAATAATTGAAATTTTAAACCATTGAATAATTGAGATATTGTGTGACTTCTCTTTAAAATTTTCTCTAAAATCAAGATGTATGCATTAGTCTGAGATATGAAAATCAAATAATTATTTTTCAAAAGCATGACAAAGCTAGTATATTTTTTTCAAGAAAAAACAGATATAGTATTTAACTGAGAAGAGATTCATTTTATCTTTCTTTCAGGCAGATATAGCAACTAATTCAATCATGAAGTATTTTCAAATTCTTCATTATCTTTTATGCTCTAGTCTGGCACGACATATAAAAAAACAACCTGAAGATACATATTTTTGCACAAAAGTTTGTGCATTGAACAAACTTGAGGTATATATATATAGAGAGAGAGAGAGAAAGAAAGAAGCACTAGTTTAACCTGTTCCACACAATTTCCTCACCATTTGTATTCATCATGTATCACTGAAGTTGCATGCCTGGAACCACGTGCACAAAAACATAATTTTCTCTTTCTCTGACATTTTGTGTATTTATGGCAATGAATGTAATATGCTACTACTACCGCCTTTGCTGATGTTATGAGCTTTCATATTCTTCATTTATGATTTTAGAAAATGATTGAAACATATCAAAAAAAATATATTTGTTTAGCTTAAGGGCTGATTATTTTGCTTGGAGATTCATAATTAGTATGAAATATTGAAATTTTCCTACTGTCAAAAAATAATAGAAATAATATACTTTTATGTAAATAACAAAGTTGCTTGCAACTGTTGAAAAAAACTGGAAAAGATGATATTCTGGTATTAGTATTGGATATTAACTTGATTCACTCAAGAAAACAATCTTCATCTTTTCTAACTCTTAAAGAAGTTTTGTTATATATTTATCCATCTTATCGTAGAAAGTTAAGCAGAAGAAATACAGGGTGTTCATAAAGTTTAATTCCGCTTTTAATTTTCATTATATTAAAAAAAAATCAACAAATACCAGATGGGGCATAAATAACGGGTAAAATAAAAATGCTATTACTATATTATTAGAAATATATCAAATAGCCACCATTTCTTTTTGTAAATATATTTTATAATTCAATAATGAATTATTTCATAGACAATTAAACCTAAGGGTTTTTTATATGACAGCTATGTGAAAGGTAACGAGTCAGTTATAGCTGTTCAGGGAGAATTTTGTTGGCATTATCCTATGTAGCCAACTTTTTAAATAAATTGACAAAAATAATTATCTCATTTTCACTAAAATTTTATATTTCATAATTTTTTAAAAAACACCTGTAATTTCTACTTTACCTTGTATCAAGAAATCTTTACAAAGCATGAAATCTAAAATTTTGCTTTATAGTACAATTATTGAAGACTTCATGAACACATAAGTCTATAATGGTACTACACAATTAATTTCTAATCAGATTTCAATTTTTTACAGACACTCTTGAAATCTTTGCGTACACTAACAAAATAATTCTATACCATTCTTTATCATGCAGTTTAGATATATCTGAATAAAATCTATAAATGTAATTTTTTTTAAATCACCTGAATCTAATGTTACACTTATTTTATTCCAGAAACAAATTCTTATTTTATTTTATTTTAATTTTAATTTGAATGAAATGGTATTATCAAGTCTTATTTTTTTAAGATTTATTATTTTTCATTGTTTCTTCAAGTAAAAGAAAAAAATCAGACTGAAAGTAATTGAAAATTACTAAAAAGGTAGCAATTTGAAAAATCTTCTCATCCTATCGACATACTACTCCAATGGGTCCATGAAAGTCATGGGGTTATCCACAGTGTAATCGTTCAAATGAATAAATATATAAGTGTTGGGGTGATCTGATTTAAAATATGAGTTTTAAGTTTGAAAGACATTCAACATTATTTCAATTAGATTTTATGATAATTGATTGATCTTCATTAATAATGTTTAATTTATCATAAATATTCATTTCATGGCTTAAAACCCATTTTTATATTTTAGAATGATTTTAATTCCCTGGGAAAGTTTTGAAAATTTGCCTTCAAATACTTACAATCTGACACCAGCATTTGACCACTTGACAACCACCAGATACATTGCGGTGTGAACGTCAGCATCCTGAGGAGACAACCAATGCTTAGAAGTTTTGTACAAAACCGTTCTCCATCACTAATAAGCACTTGATTGAATAAGGATGTGCTATATTGGCAAGAAAGCAGTGATACACAAGCTGCCACTCTAGACACTTCCATCCTTCTCATAGGTGTCTGCTTTCATGGCCTGGCAATGGTGCTCATGTTTTTTATAATGTTTGATGCTCCTATATGAAAACAATTGCTATACACATTTTGTATATATTTCAACTTAATTTGATAGCTAATCAAAAAAACAGGCAGAACTTTTTTGGTTACCTAGAACAGATTTTTTTGAATGGTTAACCAGTGTACTGAGATAGTATTATTAATTATATATTCAAAACATAATTCAATTTCTTATGAAATTCCTTTGCACAATTTGAATAACAATTTTGATTTGACACTTGTCTTAAGCAATAAGTTTTTAGATGCATTATGGAATCAAAAATAGAACCATTGCCAAAGAATGATGCCTTAATTTTGAGTAAGCCCAATCTAAAAATACTTCAGTAAGAGTAATTGGATTAAAATAAAGATCACAAACTAGTTTTATTCCCAAGCCTGGTTCATAACTTCATGATGAAAATTCAGTATTTTTAAACATGCCAATAAATTGATGATATAATTGGCAATAGAGGACATTTAGATTTCTTTGACTGGCTGCTTATTAGAAATTGTCCAACATTGAATGTTGAACCTTTTGATTTTCAGAGATATTAAATGAATTACCATTTTCAAATACTTCCAGTCTTTTTAAATAAGATGTACAAGCATAATACATATTATTTAATGTTCCTATTATTGGTTTTGTTACAAAGAATAACATTTTGAGAGTAGTGTTATTTCATGGATGATTTCATTTCCTGTCTAAAGTTCCACAAAAAGTCAGTATTAATACCAATAAATGCAATTTAACTTGAACACTTACAAACTGTAATAAGTGTTCTTGAAGAAATCTTGGTTAATGTAAATTAGTTATAAATATTGATATTGGTGGGTTCTCTGTGACTTAGAATAGCTACAGTAAAAAAAAAAGAAAGCTTGAAATCAAAGAGTTTATGGTTTTTTTTGGGTTTTTTTAATTTAAAAGATAACTTTTCAAATCTTTAAAATCCTTATCTAGAAGTTTCAAATATTTGACAAATTCTTATTTAATACATCCAGGAAAATTTCTGCATGAAAACTGAGTAAATTTTCATCACTTATTATTCTTTGGCTTAAAACACTGACTGAATATTAGCTGACAAACAATAAAACCTTGATTGAATATCACCCAACTACCAATCTTGCTCACAGTTTGACAGCGCCATTTATGTCAGTTAATAAAACCTCTAATTAAGAAAGGGGACATAACTCTTGTTAAAAAATAGCAATAATTGCCAGTTAGAACTAAATTTGAAGAGTACTTATTCACTAGATGATTCTGACATTAGGCTTCTTTGTATTTTTTCTAAAAATGAAGTACTTTGTGTATGTTGTGCATGTAGTTTGTAATAGCAATGTATAGAATAAAATTTTCAAAAGATATATATGTATTAATTTATAGGTTATACATATCTGCAGGAAGAGTTCATTTTGGACAGTGGATAGGCCCCTTGATTTTGGAATTGTAAATTTGAGTTAAAGTCAATTCATTCTATTACGTTCACATTTGGGCTGCTACTACTCTTTTGAAAAGTATGAATCCTCATATTCCATCTAGCTATGGGTTATGTAGTGCATCTTGTGCTATCCAAACAATGCATTGATTAAAAGAAAGATGTTAATCAAAAAATGATTGTACTTGGGATTAAATGATCAATAAGTTTTGATATACTGTTAAACAAACAAATTAATTAGAAGACAAAGGATTATAAGATTAGATTTACTCAGAAGCGATTTGTTCTAATGAAAATTTAACTGTGATTTCAGTTGTTTTGTTAGTGGGCTAAAGATGTAGCAGAGTTGTGTCATTATCTGTATAATGGTTTATTAATCTATTTACAATAAGGTGAGGAGTCTATTTAATCAACTATGTCCAAGTCTGTACTGAAAATGTTTGTATATATTCATACACCAAGGTGTTACAGTTATTGCGCATATAGATGTATTTCCCTGATAATACTATATCCGTCATGTATAGATTTTTTTAATTCGAAATAATTAAAACCCGAGTGAAAACAGTTTGATTATTAAGTGGAATATATCCATGATATTTAAGAATTATGATCATTCAGTGCACAATTCTGTTGCTGTCTTCTTTGTTAAGCTGTGTTTGCCATCATTTTATTTGTGTGCATTCCTTCATCCCAAAACTCTGAGAAATAATTAATTAAGCAAACTAATTTCTTCAATTTTGACATTCTTCTATTTTTTTTAAATTTCTTCAATCATCAATTTTTTTATACTTTCAGAAATTAGGCAGTTTTCCTGAGTGCAATTGATTTTTTTTATCAGAAAATACAATAGTTTAAACCAAAGGAAACTAAATTATAATTAGTTTCAACGCTCAGTCAGTCAATTAGTTAGTTAATTTCAATGCTTAGTCATACAACATCATTCCTTGCAAAATTTATTATTCCAAAGAAAAGAAAGAATTATTTTTCGAAATCCGTAAGGTATGATGAATTCTAAAAGTATTATTTTGACTATTTTCATCACCCATATTATTTTCTATCACATGTTTTGACCAAATCACCCTTTGGCCTTCCTTAGGTATCCTAAATTGATTCATATTGTTTTCAGATCTATCTTTTTTATCTATCTTTTTTTTTAAATTTAGTTTTGGTTTTATTTTTCTTCTTTTAATAGAAGATTTTGTTTTTGTTGTCAAGCATTTCTTTTTCCAGTAAGCTCCTCACGTGTTTTAATATGTATTTATGTTCTTCTTTTTAAGAATATTAATAATTTTCATTTAAGACTAAAGAAATATATAACATATATATAATATATACCTTCTATTAATTAACTTTTGCAATATTTATGAAATTTCTGAGGTTAGTTCTTCTATTTTTCTCATTTAAATGTTTTTTTGTGATTAATTAGAACTGTAAAGAGCATTAATTTTTCCACTGTTAACACTCAAAGAGTCTTTTCAAGTTATTAAGACAAACCAATTCAAATGTTTAGTACATAAAGAAGTTATACCTATTTTTGCAAATCTGTGAATTCTTTCCCAGGCCCAGTTATTATTATTATTATTATCATTAACTAGCATATTAACCCGGCATTGCCCAGGTGCTGGACTACTGGATTAACAGATACATAACTTTAAAGAATTTATTATATATCAGATGCACCGGTATTGCCCGGGTGTAGGATTAAAGAATTTAAACTTTGACCGCTCAAAGACAATTAAAAAGTATTCCCCAGGCCCAAGTAACCTATATCAAAAATTTCAAGTGTTTAGACCCAAAATTGATGTGGTAGTTTGGTAGAGACGGCAAAAGATAAATCCTTTAACTTTAACCCCAATTTTGACCCTTTAGCAGTTATTTTTTCTGACTCAAAGCCAATTAAAAAGTTTTCACCAGGTGCATATAACCTATATGTAAGATTTCAAGTGCTTAGACCCAAAATTGCGGGTGTTGTTTGGCAGGAAGCCAAATCTTTGAACTTTGACCCCTTACTGTGTAAATTTCCAGACCAAAACCAATTAAAAGTTTTCCCCATGTTTAAATACCTCTAATGTAAAATCTCAAGTCTGTAGGCCCAAAATTGATGAATAGGTACCAAACTCCTCCATCAATTTTCAGCACAGAGACAAACAGAAAATTTCAATTTTAGAGATATATAGACTAGCAGATTAACCTGGCGTTGCCTGCGTACTTTAACTTTTGACCCCTTACAAGGGAAATTTCAATACGAAAACTGATTAAAAAGCTTTCTCTATATCATAATAACCTTTGTCAAATTTCAAAGTTTAGACCCAAACGTAGTTTGTTTCTTCAACTTTGACCCTAATTTTGATCTCTTAGTAGTTATTTTTCTGGCTCAAAACAAAATAAAAGGTTTTTCCCAGGTCCAAGTAACCTATATCTAAAATTTCAAGTGCTTTGGCCCAAAATTGGCTGAGTGGTTTGGTAGGAAGCACAAAGGTCAAATCTTTGAACTGTACACATGCACACAGACAAACAGACAGACACAGGCCATTTCACTTTTATAGATAGATAGATAGATAAATATGGATAATTTGTTAAACAAAGGACAATATTGAAAGTTTACACTGAAATGAGCAAACTTTTGGGCAAAGAGAAATGATTTGTTTAAACAAAACAATTTAAATTTGATTTTTTTTATTAAGGCTAATTATACAAATTCAAAATGAATAGTTTAAATCGTGTCTGAAACTTTATATAAAAATATTACATTTATGTTGATATGGTGAATCATTTTTTTTCTATTGTTTTTGTGATGCTTAAATATTTAGTTAAAATTTGCATAATCCTAATTTGCATAGACTGCTGACTTCATTGATTTTCTTATTTAATTCATAAAATAGCTGGACCAAAACTTGGAAATTACAAGAAACAAAAACATGGGATTTTATGCAGCACCACAAGAAAAAAAAAGAAAAAAAAGAATGCTTTTGATAATGTTAGATAAAAGCTGAATTGCTTTGTGTTAGTGGTTTTCTTGTTGCTCATATTTTTATCCTTATCATTATAATCATATATGTTTATTGTGTGATTTGTGCATAGTTTTGGCATTCTGACAACATTCATTGAATATATTTTTATAGTGGCTCCATTGGGTGAGTTTTTAAATAATTATTCACTAATTTATCATGCTTTGTGTTTTAACTATAGTATACATCTCTC
>JAYKTE010285154.1:0-20835 GCA_036873565.1 Xipholeptos notoides | reverse complement strand
CGCCCCCATCTATGATTGTTTCACTTTCGGTTTTTAAGTTCCTTCAATTTTCAATTATATATATATATATATATATATAATTGAAAATTATGTATATATATTTATATATATATAATTGAAAAGTGAATTACATATATATATATATATAATTGAAAAGTGAAGGAACTTAAAAACCGAAAGTGAAACAATCATAGATTTATTTCAAAGAGTATTATCCGGATCTATCCTCAGTTTCTTGAAAATCAAAACCATGAATGAAGAAGAACATTTTTGCTCTTGATTTTATGATAATTAATGACTCCCTTCTCATTTTCAAAATCTTTATTCTATTTCTTGCGAAGCTTTTTCAAATACATTCATCATTGTGTTACAGTGTTACAGATAGATTAGTATGAACATAGTCATTGCCATAAGATAACTGTCAGTTTCTTGCTTATGTGTTTAACAACTGCTAACCCCAAATCTCCTCAGATCACTCTTGAACCTATATAGGTTTATCATTGATGTGTAGGTTAGCACTCTCCATTTTTGAATATGGCTGAAACTATCCAACTATAACAAAATAATACACACATATATATTTACACATACATACATGTACAGAAACACACACACACACACACATATATATATATATATTCAGATACAATTAAATGTAAATTTTTTTATTGCTAAAAAAAAACATTGAGTGAAAATGTGAAAGGTGCATAAGATAAACATTGATATGTTTTTTTTTCTATAAGATTCTAATTCATATAAAACCTCAATGACTGATCAAACTGCTGAAATAGAGAAAGAGAAAAAAAAAAGATATTATTTAAAATACCTAGACTGAAAAAAAAAAAATAAAAATCAATAAAGACAAAAAAAAATGATGCAAAAACCCAGAAAAAATAAAGATATTTCTGGAAAAAAAATAATGCAGAAAAAAATGACAAAAAAAACAAGGTAGTAAAATGAAGAAAAGAAATTTAAAAGAAAAAAAAAATGCTTAAACGAGTATTTTGTTAATTTGGTCTGATCATTTGATTCCTGTGATTAGGACAGACATAATTCAATTCTTGTTTTTTGCCCCTGGCCCAAGCTTAGAACAAAAATCAAACAGTTGAATAAACTTTGTGTTGTCATTGTGATATTTTTCGCGGTGTTTTACTTGTTATTACTTATTGATTAAAACAAATTGTAGAGATTTCAAAGTCATTAAGTTAAAGTTTTAAAAATAAGAAAAAAAGAAAGTTGTGATATATTTACATAAAGTCCTTATGACAACCATTTTTGTTTTGTTTTTGAATATTGATGCATTAAATGTGTGAAGATGTTTTTTCTTTTGTCTATATTTAACAAAATTTATTGTTCAAATATTTTGACTCTCTGTATTTTTGATAAATTTCAAATGTCTTCTTTTTTTTTCATACTTAATACTGAACTATGAACTTGCAGCAAAAGAAATATTTTATTTTCTTAAAACACTCTTCAGTATTTTCAAATTAGGTAATAATAATCATTTAATTAAAACAAAAACAAAAGGAAAACAGTACAGAAATAACTAACTTCTAGAGCATTCTTAAGTGTGTGTGCTCATTAAAAATAAGAGGTTTTAATAGCACACAAAAGTTGATAAAATAGTCTGAATAAAGAAATAGCTTGAAAGAATGTATATTTGTTTGAGTGAATTAAGTAGAAAGCAAAAATATTGAGAATTATGTAAATGAGGTTTGTTCATAGTTTGGCAAATTATTTTTAAATATAGTTTTTGTATATACTAGTGACTAATTGACTTGATTGAATAATTGGTTCTATCAACTCAGGTTTTTAACTCTTGCATTTAATTTTCAGGAAAGAAGTTTTGTTTCTATCTTCATTATTATAAACAGAAATTTCTTTATTTTGCCGAATTCTCAAAATATGACTTGATAATAAGATTTATTTAGATTATTTAGACTTATTTCTGATTTTCTTTGTTATACATACGAAATATTTCAATTAATGTGCCCTTTGGTCTTTTGCCATGTTTCACTTGTTAGTTTCAGATTCCTACATATAAAACTTTGGTATGGGTTGATAGTTCACATACTGTAAGCTATCAACAGGAAAGTATTATTAAATATTGTTAATTATTATTATTGTCTGCAGTCAGGATTGAACTAGTAACCTACACATGGTTTTCATTCAGAACTTGTATCAACTAACTCTCACAACCACCTAGTAAAAAATGGCTTTGTAAGAATCAGAGAGTCAGATTTTAGAAAGCTAAAGAACCCAAACAGCACATTTACTGAAATATAATCTAACCATATTTATGAATGAAACTTACTCTGTGTGTGTGAGTGAATGTG
This sequence comes from Xipholeptos notoides, assembly GCA_036873565.1. NCBI lineage: Eukaryota > Metazoa > Mollusca > Cephalopoda > Idiosepiidae > Xipholeptos > Xipholeptos notoides. The sequence goes on along the minus strand of JAYKTE010285154.1, from coordinate 18,499 downwards.
TGTTTGTTCCCTTTTGGATTCCAAAATAGCTGACCTGATTTTCATGAAAATTTACACAGATGTACTTCATATGTCTAGGAGTGTTCTTAGCTAGGTTTAGTCTTGGAATACCTCCAATAATTATCAATAATTGAAAAAATCAGTTTCTAGAAGGAACAGCACTTTTACAATTAAGAGTAAAACCATAAAAAAATGCCATTAAGATATGCATAAATATGTTGTGGGACAGTCATTAGAATGTTTGTCTCACATGAAGGTTCTGAAGGTTCGAATCTTACCTGGGGTTGGGGTTGGGAATAGTAACAACATTGCGTGCCACTGATGAGACCCAAAAGATTAAAAAAGACTTGATTGGCACTATGATACAAGTTATGTAAGATTTTGTATTTAATCATAACATTATGATTAAAAATGGGTTTTTTTGGCCATAGGGTCTAAATTTTTCTGAGTTGCACCAGCAATGCTGGGATATTTTTCTAGTTTTGATATAAAACAATGAAGATTTGAACAGATGTATCCATTTAAGAAATTTGGACAAGTAACATGTATATAACTTATATAGTATGATATATACTTGGTCGAGCACCCAACGAAGTATATATATACTACATAACTTATATAGTATATATAAAAATTTAATGGAAATAACTTTGGACTTTAAGAACAAAAATCCAAGTAATCTAATTAAACTAATTAGCAAGGTTCATCTAAAAAATACATGCAAATATAAAATGTTGTATATATATTAAAACAGATGAGAACAACAATCTTAATAATATAAAAAAATGATTATCAAACTTTTAAATTTTTTTTAATTCAGGAAAATACCTAATTCTATATATTATTTATCAACAAAAACATTTTGGTGGATTCTTTTGAAAAGTAAAAAAGATGATACGTACACAATTATGATTTTTTTTAAATTATTTACTGTTATTTTGCATTCAGGAGAAGACAGTAGGCAATCTTCACCTTTGGAATTGTAGGTTGTGGGTTCAAATGATGAGTTATGGTCACTTAGATTCATACCACAAGTAAAACTATTAATATTCTTATTCTACTTTATAATAAATGGTGTAACTACTGTTACACCAAGCAATAAGCTAAAATTCAAGCAATAACTTTCTTTTTAGAAATGTATTTTTCAAAAATAATTTTCTTAACACTAGATAACCATAAAAGGTCATTAGCTGTTAAATAAAAACAAATCAAATGACATTTCAATTTTAGATTCTATAGAATTTTCAGAATTCTATTTTTATTTTATTTGAGTTGGTTGGTTGGCCATTTTTTATTGTATATCAACCCTTTATAGATTGTTTAATCGTAAACCAAGATATTAAAAAAAAATCTTTTTTTGTTGAAGTATTTTTCATAGAGAATTATTTTGTTAAAAGCTGTTGTTGAAACATTCTTCACAAAGAAAAAATCTAAAAAAATCTAGTTTTATTGACTTACTCAATGTGACATTTTTGTGTCTCAAAATTCTGCCGTATTTGAAAGTTGAGTCTAACACTAATGGTGCCAATTTAGATCATGCTTAGATTGCAAATGCAGCTTAGCATTATACCACGGCAAGAATCATTCCTTACTAAGAAAATTTTGTATTAAGTTTCTATTTTGCTTGTAACAAAAAAAGAAAGAATAATTGATTTTTTTGTTAGTTTAGTAGTCTGCAAAATTTATAGCTATTCAATTATGAACATATGAAACATTGATAAATCTATCCTTTAGTATCATCTGCCATATGGAAGGCCCCTATAATGAAGGGTATTGTTAGACTTCTTAACTATGATACAGTCTTGTGGCTTTAAGTTCTTAACTGATTTTTTTTCTATATATTATTTTATTTTCTAAATTAACTTATTCATTTCAATTTTCAAAATTTAATATTGAAAGATTAAATCATATCATATTGATTATTTTCCCCTCCACCATAAACTCAATACTTGACGTTCTTAAAATTTCATTTGCTATGATTTCAAAAACTACATCATCCTACCAGTTTTTTTGAACACTGGGTTATCCAGTTTTAAATACCATAGGCCATACTTGAACCTCAATTTATCAGTCAAATAATTTTAGAATATCTTGTTAAACCTTACCTTGAAACATTAAACTTTAGAAGAGTTTATTACTAATTGATAGGTTAGCATATTCCATTCCCAAAATAGATTATAAATATTCCTGATTTGTGGTGCTCTTAACTGGTAGTTTATCAAGAACCAAGGACAGATTTTTTTGTTTCCCTTGAAGTTTGCATTTTAGAAATATCTATTGCAAATGAAGTGCACAGCCTCATAGACATTAATTATAGTAATTTCAAACAGGTAAGTGTTACATGAATCAAGAAATAAGCACTCGAAAAAATATTTATTAAAAATAATTTTTTGTCATTTTAATATTTTATTTCTCTTCAGTTGTAGTGGGGGAAAAGACTTTCAGACCTCACTAAACTCTTAAAAATAAAATTGAATACAATAAAACAATTCTAAAAGTACTAATCAGACTATTTTTCTCATATATAATATTCTCTCTTTCACAATGTTTCGGCCAAATCACCCTTCGGCCTTCCTCAGGTATCCTAAATTGACCCATATTGTTTTTAGATCTATCTTGTTTTATCTACTTGAGGAAAGTTGAAAGGTGATTCAGCTGAAACGTCATGAAAGAGAGAATATTATAGATGAGGAAAATAGTCAAATTAGTACTTTTAGAATTCATCATACCTCATCTCAAGGATTTTGAAAAATAAGAATAAAACAAATCTGTACATTTTTTTGTTTCTCTATAAAGATTTTCATTGGTCCCTATTTTAGGGAGAATTCCTTTGTAATTGGTAAGTTTTTCCAATCTATTTAGCAGCAGTTATTAAATATGTTGTCTTGAGAACTTCAATTAGTACTTTAAAAATATATTAATATTCCTACCTCCCAACATACCTGCCTACCTACATGTATTGCACCTTTACATAATCTTTAGAACCTTAAAATAAATAAATTTCAAGTCGAAGATTGTGGACTGAAAATAAACATAACAATTTGACTGGAGTATGAACTTGAATAGTAAGATTCCAAATTCAAGCAATCACCAAACATAAATGTATCACACTTTTATAATATGTAATCGAATGACTTTCCCAATTCTTTAGAACCATTAAATAGATTCATTTCCAATCAAAGATTTATCTATTTATTTTAGACAGTTTTGAAAAAAAATTATTATTATTATCATTATTGTCTGGATGTTTTGTTGTTAAAATTATTTTAATTTTGGAGTGATTTTTAATTTCTTTAAATAAAAGGGCCTGGCTAATTTTAAATGAGAATTAAATTAAAATTGCATTTTTAAATTAGAAAATTATTATCCATCTTGCAAAATGATTATAAATAATGTCATTTTTATGGATTAATGCACTATTTTAGTTATCAAAAATTTTAACAATCTTATAATTCATTTTTTAAAACAATTAGACTGTTTTCATGACAGATAATATGTTAATTTTAAGGCAAATTTATATGGGGGCAGATTAGTAATGAATAGTAATAAAATACAAAGATGTGTTGTCAAGGGAGGTAATTCATTAACTCTACATAATCCCATAAGTTACTAATGCCAAAAAAAACTTTCCCCAGTTTTCAGATTCATAAATTAAGGTTAGGTTACAGTTTGTTAGTGGAGTCAAAGAATTGTAGCTAAAATTAAGTCCTTACTAAATTAAGGAGTTAGTTTTAACTACTTTTTATTAATTAAAAAGTAAAAAGAAGTTATGTTGGTTGAGTCATTATTATTATTATCAGTGATCACTATCAGAATAGATTGGATCTGGTATCGTTAATTTCTGTCTACGTTGTTTTTTTTTCTTGGTTCACTTTGTGTCGTCAAAAACGGTAAATATTATTTGGGGCTCGTTCGTTGGTATATAGAACCGGGATTATAACCTTACTTAAAGTTCTAATTGGTTTCTAAATGCTTAAAAGTTAAAACCAGTCAGGAAGAAACTCGTGGAGTTAAATAAATTCTGTATTTCTTTTCTTTTTTCTTTAAAGGGTGTTATTTATTGAATAAAAAATGTTAATCAAGTAGAATGGTCACCCCCAAAAAAGAAAATGATTATTTTTACATAATTAATTGCAGCTTCAATGTGTCTGATTCGATTATTTTATTCACTCGTTCGTTGTGCGTGCGTTTACGTTATTTTAATAATTTAGCGCACGTGTTTGTCAGATACTTGCTTAAATTTGCTATTGATAATTTTAAAATGAAATAAAGTTGAAGCTTTGAAAAATAATTTTATTAAGAACGTGTTTCGGCAATTTTAAAATCGAAACTAAAAACTATATGCTTCCTTTTTTTCTATGGAGCTCTCATTTATTATCCGGTGTAAACGCAAGTAAAGTTTGTTGATATTATTGACCCGAGACAAGCAAATACGAAGAAAGTTAATTTTTTTTTTTTAATATATGGTTTGGTTCTCTGAGGTGAAGCTTTTGTTTGATTCTAAATATTTTCTAAAAATATTTGTAAGTAATTCAAAAATATATTTTAACTGTATATAATTTATTATGAAGAAACAAGCACGGTAGCAGAATTTGCTCAATTGTCGTTCATGGTTTAACCACTATTGTTATCTCCCTTGTTCAGTCACTCAACACCGTAGCGTTAGGTTCACGTGCGTGTTGACTCCCCCTTTTGTTTGGATTAAAAGATGAGTTCCTTTAAGAAAACAATAATAAAAAGTTATCCGCGGTTCCGAGAAGAAGTAACCACAGACAGCCTTTATTGGAAATTGCAGCCACCCGTCATAAAAAGAGAATACGGTGCTATCAGCTATGTGCATTTTTCACGATGTGAACCTTACAACTTTGCCGTCACCAACTCCACACGTGTTCACATCTACAATGCCCAAACCAACCAGATAGAGCGAACTATAACACGTTTCAAACAAACTGCTTACAGTGGTTCATTCCGGTCGGATGGTTCTCTACTTGTTGCAGGCGGCGAAGAAGGTATTGTTCGTGTTTTTGGTGTTGAGAAAAATTCTCTCCTCAGGGTGTTTAAAGGCCATACTGGCCCCGTTCATGTTACTCACTTTACGTCTGATAATGTACGTCTTTTCTCAGCTTCCGATGATCTTTCGCTTCGTCTTTGGGATGTTGCCACCGAAGTTAACTTAGTTACTTACAATGAACATAAAGATTTTATTCGATGTGGTGGAACATCTCCAACATCTAACCCGGACATTATCCTAACCGGTGGTTACGACCATGTGGTCAAAATGTACGACACCCGACTACAACAGAGCGTTCTGTCTGTTGATCATGGTTGCCCTGTGGAAAGTCTTATAGTTTTCCCTTCTGGGGGTCTTTTCTTTTCGGCTGGAGGAAATTATATTAAAGTGTGGGATGCCTTAGCCGGAGGTAAGCTTCTAAAACAAATATGCCACCACCACAAACCTATCACTTCTCTTGGATTTTGTAGTAACTACCAACGACTATTGTCCGGATCATTAGATAGACATATTAAAATGTACGATATTTCAACCTTTCAAGTCGTCCACACATTGGATTATGCTGGAGCTGTGTTCAGCGCTGCCGTCTCCCCTAATGATAGTTGTCTTGTTATGGGAACCACCGATGGCCTTCTTTCCATACAGCACCGCAAGAAAGAGATCGAAACGAAAGAAGTTATATCAAACCAACCCCAGAAATCTTCGTTCCATTACAGTGTCAGGGCCCGGCGTCGTTTCGCCCAGGCTAAAGATGATATAACTGTAAAAAACCGCAAAAAAGAGGTCTTATCTCCTTGGGACAAGCAACTCAAGCATTTTAACCATAGTCGGGCCCTTGATTGTGTTTTGGATCGGAAGGTAAGGTTGAAAAATCCGGAGATTGTTATTAGTGTCATTCAAGAATTGATCCGCCGTGATGTGATCAGACATGCACTGGCAGGACGTGATGAATCTCAGTTGCAAATCCTTTTAAAATTCATCATTCGAAATATCACTAATATGAATTTCATGCCCACTCTAATTGATGTGGCTAATATTTTGCTTTCTCTTTACTCCTCAATCATGGGTCAATCTGGATCTTGTTCAGAGGCGCTTTTAAAATTACAAACTATTTTGAATGAAGAAGTAAAATACCTCAAAGTTTGTTCTCAAACGCTTGGTTCAATGGACATGATCTTCGCTGCTGCAGAAATGAATAGGCAGTCCCAGTCACATAGCAGCCTTAACCTTAAGTGAAATAAATTAAAATTTGAAATATTTGTATTTGCATTTCTTAAGTTTTTTTGTTTTTTTTTGTAATAAGGAAAGATTTTGAATTTGTCTGCGAAAAGAACCCACAACACAAATCCACTGTCATAAAAGGTATTTTTCAGTTAATAAGGCTGTCTTTCCTAAAGAAAATCCTTTTAACTGAAAAAATAACACATAAAATATAGAATTTTTATTTTATTGTAGCCATTATCCTTCCTCTTTAACCAAGTATGACTGACAGTGGATATGGGAGTTTTGGTCCAATTCCCAAACAAATTATTTTTTAAATCATTTAAGATAAAATTTTAACAACAGTGAGTGTTAGATTCATTTTGCTATTAATTTTCAATAGAATTTTAATGTAAAAACAATTTGTTTGAGAATAATGACCAAATTTTGAATAGTTATCTAATCTATTCATATTTCATGTATTGATTATATACTTGAGTAAATTTCACATTTGATTATCTTTTCCCCATTTACATTTATTTGTAGTTAGTGGATGAATAATACTTGAGATTCATATTGTTCACATCTGATGACAATTTATCCATCATGGATTCTAAGTAAAAGGAAAAATGATAATCAAATTGAAATCTAGAGGAATTTGATGTGAAATTTACTCAAACCATCTATTTCATGGTTTCTTTGTTTTTTTATTTTGTTAGTGAAAAAAAAAATTATTCCTGGTTCAACAGTCAACACAAAATTGCTATTAAAAAACAGATAAACAAATTGAAATTGGGAAGAATTTTTAATTTGATCTGTTCTAAATCATTTTCCTACAAAAGATATTTAGGATAAATGAATAGAGTTAACTAGCAGAATAGCTTGGCATTGACCGCACAACAATTTTTGGTATGGCCAAAAAAATATATATATTTAAATAAGATTATATCATTATTATTCAACACAAAATTTTTTAACATAGTGCTAGAGCCGGACAGCTGTTTTTATTTTATTGGATCTCATCAGTGACATGCCTTGTTAGCATTCCAAAACTCAAGTGGGATTTTTATTTGACAAGAGGAAAGAAATAACATTAATAACAAAAGATATATTTTTTAATTTCAGAATGTATTTTCCATTTCTGATTACAAAAGCCCAGATGAGCACATAAAAATGGCCTTGTGTCTAACTTGGGTTAGTGCTCGACCGAGTAAATATAATATTTTGGACCTTTTTTTACTATAAGTTTATCCTTGGGGTCACCAATTATAGCCTACTGGCTGGATCTGGTCAACTTTGGAAGAAAATTTTAATAAAACCTTTAGCAGATGTGGCTTGTTAACTTGGGAGAGTAACACTTATTCCAAAAGCCTAGAGATATAATGAGCATGTAAAACTGGCCTTGTGCCTAACTTGGGATTGTGCTCAACTAAGTAGATATATCCTTCCGTCATTTTTCTTTTCTCTCCTTTTTTCAGCATTTGAATAGATATTTTAACGTTATGCAAATGTAAATGAAAAAAATTATATCTAAAATATTTTTCTTACTCAATTTTTAAAATATTTTTTCTGATTAGAATTAATTAACAAATTAAAAAATATATTAGATGAATTTAAAAAATATCCAGTAAAAAAATTTTTCTTCTTACTTTTAAATCTGTATTCTATTTTATTGAAAAGTAAAAACCAAAAGTTTTTTTGCCAATAAATTCCTTTAGAAAAATATTGCAATAATTAGTATAAAGTTGAAGTTGCACAAGTTGGCGATGAGGACTAGAACTACCTTGACCAGAAAATTTTTTAATTTACTGAGGAAAGCCAGTATTCCAACAGACCAGCAGCAGCACTATCAATTATATGTTGCGCTAAGCAGAGCTAAAACGCCGCCCTATTGTCAAGCTTTATATCTCAGGAAAGGTGTACAAGAAATATGGTCAATATAAGTGATTTGCTTTGTTGCTTTAATATGTCCTCATGTATTAGAAAAGATCACTAGATCTAATGATCACTATCAATATCACTTATATAAGCAACTGACCAATCTATATACCTACTTTATAACACACTGACCTATTTTTAAAGACCAAACGGGTCACAGACTGTTTAATACTTTATAAAACTAAGAAAATCATAGTTAATTTAATTCTTCAAAAATTAATACATTTTCATGAAATTGAGACAAAAACAGAAAAGAGTTCCGTTCAAAACAAAGGGAGACAACTACGAAGAAAAGTAAATAATTTCCAAATTTTAAGTAAGTACGTTTATGTTAATTTGCTGCAAGATTATAAGTATTTGATTTTACATTTTCTTCGAATTATATCAATTTCTTTACTATGTCCAATTTTTATATCATTACTCATATACTTTTAAGTTCCAAAAAAAAGTTATAGTCTAGCTTTTTGGTCTGTTTTGTCAACAACTAATGCAGTTACACGCAATGAGAAACATTTATCATTTTTTACTACCAGGCTGCTTGTTTATAATTCTACTAAAAAGTGTAAAAATTAAAAAACAACAACAACAAAAGACAGAAAAAAAACGAACGTCAACCTTGAATGCGGTTCATTTTGGGGAAAATTTAATTAAATGAACAATTTTTGATAAAATAAAAAGTTATTACTTATATATATCTCTTCTCTCTGGTGGTTGGAGGTTGGTCTGGTCAGACAGACAGTTTGTCACTGTCATCAAACTTAGTGGTTAAATCATCAAACTGAAGATAACATCGTATTCATATGAAAAAACGAGCTCCAGTTTCTTAAAGAAGCTCTAAATTTTTGCATATTACGAAAAAATTATAAAAACGTTAATATGACGGTGAAAATTTAATTTCAAATAATAGTAATTTCCAAGTATTTTCATAAAGAAGCCATGTCTCGACACACTGTCTTCGTCTGGTCGGCTGGCAGACTTGACGTAGAATGCATAACAAACGAAAATCTTTTTTTATTATATAAAGATATTTTCTCTTCTTTTATTTCTTGGGTACCTTAATATGTAATTGAGAGCATTCCGGGCAGTGCCAGGAAAAACCTGTCCATTATATCTTGATCTTGATCTTTCTCTTCTGTGTTGTGTTACTGTTTGTTCTCCCCACTAAATTCTCACTGAGACAGTCCAGTCCACTTCCGACCAGTGGATAGGTAGGCGAATTTCAGAATCGTAATACACGAGTTTAAATCTCAGTCGTTCCGTTTGCATTCATATTTTGGATCAATACCCTTGAGAAAGCTATGGGTTTGTGTTATTCAAAAAACTAATTGTGGACAAAATGACGTTTACCAAAAATGACTGTTCTCTGCATTAAATGACCTAAAAAAAACAACAACAAACAAACAAACAAATCTCACTGAAATACCTTCACTAAAACTGAATTAATTTTACTAGATTTGATACATGGAATATTTGCATTTCTTTATCCCGTTCCGTTCAAAACGAGATAACTACGAAGAAAAGTAAATTTTCAAATTTTAAGTAAAGTAAGTTTATGTTGATTTGCTGCAAAATTATAAGCATAACAAATTTCATCAAACATTTTAATTTTATAACTCAAATTAAATATCTGCTAATAATAGTTGAGTTACTAGTGGTAATGGTAAAGAGTGTGGATCTTCCATCGCACAAAGTACATTTATCAAGTCATAAGCGAATACACACTGGTGGGAAAGCCTTTTGTTGTGAGATGTGTGGATCATCATTTTCAAGAATGGCAAGTTTGATATTGTATATGCAAACACACACTGGAGAGAAACCTTATTCTTGTGATGTTTGCCGATGAGGATTTTCACAGAAGTCCAATTTGAAAATACACTTGCAAATACACTTAGTTCTTACTAGCGATGGGATGATTCCTTGGAATCGGAATCATTAATCGTGTATTTTGGGGGGAATCAGAATCACATCGTTAAATACCTTAGATTTACGATTCTCTTGAATTTTCAAGTTAATCATTAATCGGAATCTTTAATCAACATTTTCTTGGTATCGGACAAAATTTAGGAATCATCCCAACACTAGTTCTTACCAAAAAGACAATTTCAGTTTTCTGAATAGGAATTGAAGACATGCTAGGAAATGAATCATATCTTTTATTATTAACAAAATTTTATTATTGTTTTACCATCATTTCATTTAATACAACAGAATTTTTATTACTTCTGTATCAAATTCACTGTTGCCTATTACATATTTTATGATTTAAAAAAATGAAATTAAAATATATTTAAAAAATAACCTGAAGAAAACAAACTATATGTTGGTTATCTTATTTTTGATAAATTAAATATATATATATATATATTTTATTAAAATTAGTTTAAGAAATAAACAACAAAAACAACCCAGAAGTTAACTGGTTGTTTAAGTCAAAATCAAGTTTATAATTTTGATATATACTTGTCGTTTAAGTTGGCCCTTTATTGGAGCATCGCCCCTGACAAGAACTTTTCTAGATTTTCTTAGTTGAAATATGTCTTGAAAAAGACTGGAGATTTTGTAAAGATAAATGTTTTGGGGCAGCAAAACCTAGTAAATAAAAGATGAAAAACATTTCAAGTATGATCAACAAATTAACAAAAGTATCTTATGAAAATACTTTGTTGTAAATGCAGTATTTTTTAATAGAATGGTCTTTTAGTAATTCTTTTTTTTTATCTAAAAAAGCATCTGACTTATACAGTATTTATTTTTCAAATAAATCTACAACCCAGTCCTTCATTAGTGGTTTCAACTCTCCAACATAACAGTGTCAGCAAGTTGTTGAATATACATTTTTCTTGTCTAAAAGTCTAAATTATCACGCATATACATAAATTGATCACGCTATTTGTTTATGAAATTTGTACAAGTTATCCAATTTAAAATAAAAAGCTTTTAAATTTTGATTTGGTTTTTAATTCATTATAAGTTAGGAAAAAGAATGGGTTAAAGAGATAAAGAACAAGTGCTCAATATGGTTGTAGAGATGAATTTATGAGATTTAAAAGTATGAGGGTAAATCAAAAAGTTCAAACAAAAATGAAATAATCTGAGTGAAAATAGGGCAACAAAATTTTATCAAGAAGGAATTTCTGCCTGGAAACACCGCTTGCAGAAATGTATTGAGTTAAGTGGATCTTATGTAGAAAAATAATTTTGTAACTTCCATAAATTATGTTTTTCTTCAATTTGTCTCAAAACTTTTTGATTTACACTCATAGTTCTTTATCTGGATAATCAGAACACTATTAAGTAGGTCTTTATCATTGTTAATAATGTTCTCCTGATGATGAACTACTTTTAAATTGAATAAATAATTATATAAGAAAATACTCAAAATAGTTATAAATTTGTTTCAACTGATAAATATATATACCTTGATCTACCAGCATCCTCAGATTTTTACAACTTCTATAACAAAGTGAAAATGGCAGGAGAGGCTCTGATAGATGTGTTTATTTTAAAGGAAAATGGTATGCGTGAAATGAACTGTCTCTTCTCAATTTAAATTTGGTTTAGATCAAACAATAAAATGAAAATCATATGAAACAACAACTAAAATAGATTCCAAACAAAAGATAAAGTATAAAATTGATAAAAAAATTAGTTAAAATTATAAACAAGGAAAGATAATAGAAAAACATTTGAAAATAAAGAAATATAAAAAAGATTAATGACTGCGCTCTAAGTTGTGATGGGTTAAAGAGGCAGTGTGAAGCTTAGCAAGTGTATGATTATGTATATATATATATATATATATATATATATATATATAAATAAATAACACTACTAGCAAAGATATCTGCACAAAAAAAAAGGATGATTGACCTTTGACCTTGAAAAATTGTTGGGACCATCTTAATGCCAGATTTGGTCAGGTACGGTCCAGTGGTTTAGGAGAGTATATATACATAGGCTTCACCTTGAAAAATGGTGTGCACAATCCATAAATGGAGTACCACAATCATGCAAGGTTTGGTCATGATCAATTCAGTGGTTTGGGCTGTAGGAAAGTATACATAAATAAGCTATGACCTTAAAATTTGGTGTGCATCATCCCTTGGCTAGAGGCCATCTTTATGCTATGTTTTGTCATGATTGGTCCACTGGTTTGGGCTGTACCAGAGTATACATAAATAGGCTTTGACCTTGATGATATTTAACATAAATTTGTATATATATTTGAAAAATGGTTGTAGACAATCATCATAGCAAGTTTGGTCCACTGGTTTGGGCTGTAGGAGAGTTGTACACATGCAAACACACACACACAAACTCTACTACTCTATTATATAAGATGATTAAATGTAAATTTGTCAGAACATACAGCTGTTTCAAACAGTTGTCTGGAGCTATGTCATAAGACAAATTTATGTTTAACCATAGCATTATATAATTCAATTGTGATCTAATTTGCAATGGCTTGATGATCGTATGGAGCAACTGACAGTCACTGAAGGTCATTAATTCTGTCTACACTTAACTACTCACACCCTACCACTGATATAACTTTAAATATAAACATTTTCTCTCTCTCTCTCTCTATATATATATTTATTTGAGACCAAAATCTTCCTAATTTTACATTCAAGATTAAGTCAGAAAGTACTTCGAAACATTTTATCTGATTTTGATAATAAAAAAAATCCTTCATGAAATTTTTTATTAAACTTGTTTTTTAAAACAAATTTTTAGCCCCCACTCTCCTAGTTTTTAAAAAGTCAATTACTGATCAAATTACATTATACTCATAGATTTTTAAGATAACATTATAGATAAATATTTTGAATATTTATATTTCGAAAAAGTATGCAGCACTCAGAACAAAAGAATCACCCAATTTATATTTATTTTATTTTTAAATGTACAATGATGTTTTTAAAATCTTGTCATTCCCCTACTGAAAAGTAATAAGAATGTTAGAGGAACGAGAAAAAAAAAAAAAAAAAAAAAGGTATAAATACATGTATAGCTTTTATTGTATTAAATTTTGTTAATAATTTCATACATAAAATACCATCACTTTTTATTCTTGCACTAAACAATGAGACACCATGTGTACTATGCGCTTAAGTTGATCTTTGATGATTGGTGGAAATTTTGGCTTCCCAAACAGTATTCCGAATATCAATGTGATAAAACTTTCCTTGTAAATAACTCAAAGATGGTTGGCTGTCATACCAGGTTTGGACTATAGAGTGGTCACCCATGGGATAAGATTTTTGGATCATCCCATATATTATAAACTTATATAACTGTGTAAAATATGAATGTATTAGATTTCATTTATTATTTTTTGTCAATGAATCACATTTTTTTTGGCATAACTTTGATTAAAATAAACTTATCTGTTAAAATTTTACAGAATTATGCCCAGATTACAAAAATGTTTTCGTAAAACTGATTGAATTAAAGGATTAGTAACTAAGTTATAGAGACCCTACTTTTTAATAAGGCACTACTGTTGCTTTTAAGTGCAATGATAAGACATTGGCACTTGATATGGAAGTGGTAAAATTTTATTGTCTTTTTGTCATCGTTAACAGCAGCAGCAGCTGATGGTTCTTTCAGCCACCATGGATCTACACATGACGTGTTTTTAAAAATTGAGAGGGAACTATTTATAATTAAAAAAAAAACTTGACCACAACTACAAGTTAAACATAAATGATAATTCAAATGTTTATAACTGGAAGTTATTTATTAAAAAATGAAATAAATGCAACCATTACAATTACATATAAAGCATACAGTTATATTCCTCATCCAAATACAGCATAATCTAGATTTTCATGAATTCAAATTCATTTGTAAATTCAAACTTTTCACATAATTAAGAAGCTTTTCCTTAAAACATTAATACAATATTTCTAAACATAATTTTTTTTATTTATATATACATTATGCAGACTATTGTTCTCATCTTCATATTTGTTAAATTCAGTATGTTTTGGCCAGTTTATCCTTTGGCTTTCAGGTTTTCTGTTCATGGTCAGAATCAAAACTACATTAAAAAAAACAGACTAAAAGCATCAGAATGCAGTTTTAATTCTGACCACAAGAAAACCTAAAAAAGATTAAAGGATAAACTGTCTGAAAAGTAGTGAATGTAACAAATACAAAGATGAGAAATAATAAATATACAAATTATCATGCTTCATCTAACAGTTTTTGAAAAACAATAAGTGTTTCAGTTAATTATTTTTTTGTACCATTTATATATTCAATCTAAAATCTGACCTTTGTGTCCTAAAGCCTAAAACTTAATGAAAATTTCAAGTTTCCCACAAAAATCTTTTCCAAAAATCAAGATTATCCTCAATACGGAACATCTCAGAGGTTTAGTTTAGAGGAGTTAAACTGTAGTAGTTTTTGTTTTTAAAAGTATAAGAGATTTGGGTAGATTTTTTTATCTACACAAGAAAAATATTGAAAAGTTTTAAATTAGACATCATTGCTTTGTACATTTTAACAGTTATATGGATTCGATAAAGAACCTAAACTTTGTTAAGAAAATAAACTTTATATGTTGAGTGCTGAATTTGTTAAATTATTTAGGAATATACATAACTTTTACAGTTGGAAATCTAGGTTTATTCAAAAAAAAAAAAAAGACAATTCATAGTTTCAATCCTTGCTGATAAGCAAGTTTGCATGTTTATTGCTTCATTAAAGCAGCCAGATGGGAATTAAAAGTTAGTTTCTTTCCATTTTTGTTTCATTTAAGAAATGCAATGTAAATAAAAAAAAACAAAACAAATTCATTTCTTGTAAAAAGACAGACACTTCAGATGTAAAGACAGCCCCTGCAAATATCATTAAGTGACCGAGTAAGTATTTAGAACAGTTTATAATCATTTTGGATTTTAAATAAAATTCACAAATCATTGGTAAGAGGCGGCAAATTTTTTTCTCACTGGCTGTTCCAGATTTTATGCTATTTTATATAAACAATTGTTGGCACATGTATACAAATTAATAATGAAGGTTGGTGCATCTGTTTAAATATATCTTGTCAATATTCAAGTGTGTGTAGATATATATATATATGTATTTATATATCTACATACATGAATAAAAAGATTAGGGAAGTAACCTTTAATGCCATCTTGGATGGCTCCTGAATATTTGTTTTGGTAAATTTAGCAGTCGGAACTGGGGCCAAAAAATGAATGATTTTTTTTTTTACTATTTCAGCCTCATATTATTTACTTTTAAATTTATATTATTCCTCTAATTTCAAATTACTAATGCTAATTTATTTTAGGTTTGAAATGCTTTTGCAACTTTATAACAAAAAGGAAGATAAAAGAAATTTTTAAGTTTTATTTCTTGGTTTGTTTTGTTCTATACATTTGTGATTATTTAATGCTATGAATAAATCTTTTGATAAACGTTATTCTATTGTCAACTGGTGGCTGAGGAAAAATAAGGGATTCTTACCTTTCTAGAAGTGAACTAAATGGATGACTAGTATTCAAAGTTCCAGATCATAACTACTTAACAACTATACCCATGGAGACTTCCTCTGTTTTATTTCGGATGCGAAAGTATTTAAATTCTAAAACGACTGCAACATTAGGTTAAGAAATTAAGAGGTGGTAAATTGAGGCAAAGTAAATAAGGAAGAAATTGAAATTTGTTTTTGTTTTTTGGCATTGATTTAAACTGCAATAATTTACCAATATGTATTAATAACAATTTGTCTGCCTTCATAAAAAAAACATTTTACTTCTATTGTTGAATTGGAATGACCAGATTTGTCATCAGTTCCCGAACTGATGGGAAGATAGCACATTCACTTGGATTCTGGTGCAGCTCAGCAAAACGTCTTAACATAGACACAATAGCCATTTGTGCAGGTGTCTGGGTGTGCGGGGCTGGTGGGCGGGCCTCCACCGGCTGGATTGTGTTCGCAGTGATATCATACAACAGGGGGATGATCACAGATTGTGGCTCTGCATTGGAGGACAGCATTAGACCAATGCGGGTCAACTGCAGCTGGAGAAGAAAAAAAATGTATAATGAAAAAAATCTTTTTTTTTTAAATTTTTCTTTGAAACTAGTAAAAGGATCGAATCATATTTAATCATACAAGAATAGGGTTAGGTTTCTAGAGAAAAGTATTATAAACGTATGATTCTAAACAACCAAAATAAAAGTAACTTTCTCCTGGCAACATTTTTTAAAAGAAGTTTTCATCTTCTGACAGATCTTCTTTCTTAAAAAAAAAAAATATCTAATGATTATGAAAATAACTTTTGTTTTTATCTATTTCCAATATTTTACTTAAAATTTCATTTCAAAGATGCCATTTTTAATAGTATTTTAAATTTTGAGTATAGTAATTACATAGGCTTATTGCCAATATTCTGGAAATTCTATTCTGAAGATAATTGCGGCAAAAGCAAAAACACCTGTCTTTCCATATTTCTAATTGAAGGTTCATATTTGTTATTAAGTTATGAGTATGAGTTCCTATATAATTAGTAAAAAACAAGAAAATTAATAAAAAACAAACAAAAGAAAAACAGTATTTTCCCAAAAAGGTGTGGGTCACATTTTCTTGCAATTCCTGAGTCACTAAATACACCAATTTCTAGCTGAAATGCATACAAAAATGCAGAAAATTGGCATACAAATTTGGTAGTTTTTAAAATTAATTGTTTCTAAAGAGTTTATCACATTGTTTAAAAGACAAATTGAGTGACATCAAGTTAACTTATCTTTGCTAGAGGGAAGGGGTTAATAAATAAAAAAAAAAACAATTGACAGGATGTGTGATATTATGTAAATAATGCTCTTACTCATATTGGCTTAAAGTATGAAATAAAAGATGAAGAATATGAAAAATTTTCTAAAAAAGAAAATAAAAGAAAATAAAAAATATTAAACATTTACCATGATAATCATTTTATTTTTCACAACAACGGCCGGTGTTCCTGCCGGTGCACTGATGGGATGGGCGCCAGGAGGGATGGTCAAGCACCACTGCACCGACCACTTCAGGTTCCGGTCAGGCATCTAAATATACAGAATATTTTACATGATATTTTGGGGCAAAATAGGTCAAGTACAATCAGAAAGTACATTAGAAGATTTAACTATACTTGTAGAAAAGTCAATTCTAAATAAATTAACATATGTAGGGACCCCAATTTTCCGCGATCACGGAATCGCTGACGGAATCGCGGAATTGAAGATTTGAAACGGAATTCTGTTGTTTTTTTTTTGTGAAATCATTTTCCATGTTAAATTAGTCGTTCTTTCTTTTTTTCCTTTATCAATAATATACTTAAATACTTGCTGTTTGTAAATATTATAATAAATAAAACACTGTGACCCTGTTGTTTTTTTAATTTTATTCTTTATAAATATTTCTAAAAAAATTTAAGATCTAAAAAATCATGTTAAGATCAGTTTCTGTACTTGAATAATAAAAAAATCCTAGAAAATATTCATCATCTTTTTAAAAAAACTAAAAAAAAACCTATTGCAAAGCAGATCAAAGGCAATATTCCTCCCCTTCCAGATACACTGTATCTCATTGAATAAAGTGGTAGTGGGGTTTATATTGAATGTAAACAAATTTTCAAAGAGTGAAAAAATGTTGGTACAACTGGAGATTATCGTACCAAGATGGCTGCCGCAACTCGTTTAATGACTGGTCCCTGAACGCATTTTCCGCACTATTCAAAACAACAAATAATGGTGCGAAAAGAAAACGTTTTTGTGATAAATGTTCTTTTGTTTTGTTGAATGATTTTTGTGATAAATTTTCTTTCCCATTTTACAAACTTGTTTTTTTTCCGCACCATTCAAAACAAAAAATAAACAAGTTGTTGAAATGGTGCGCAATAATAATCATTTTGTTTTTCTGCAAAAGTTTTTTTTTTGTAAATTTTTTCTCCCACTTTCACAAACTTTTAATAATCATTTGTTGGTGGACTGTCAGACAACCCCCCTCATAAATTCGTTTTTTGTTTTTTTTCATTTAAAAAAAAGAATTTCTGCGGAATATTATCGATTGGACACCAAACGGATTATAAAAATAAATTGGGGAAAAAAAAAAATATTTAGACATTTTTTTTTTGGGGGGTGCTCACTTTTACGTTCAATGCTATAGTAAATCGATCCCCCATATTGGAATAAGGCACGCTCCCCAAAGGCTGGCGCATGCGTGAATTTTTGTTTGCTTGTTTTGACTTAGCAAAGTTCGATAAGAGCAGTTCAGTTTTGGTTCTATTAGGGGGGACAATATTAACCCTTTCGACCCTAAGGGTAGTAACTCTTTATAGCGTGTTTCCA
>JAYKTE010285043.1:0-11517 GCA_036873565.1 Xipholeptos notoides | reverse complement strand
GTGTAATTTGTGTCATTAAAAAAACTGTGTGTACAAAAACTAACGTTTACCAAAAATGATTGATCTCGGCATTAAATTACCTAAAAAGATTGATATGCCGTAAAAACACAAACAAACAAAATCATCTCATGGATTTCGAAAAATAACACCAAATTTCCCTTTTTTTTAAATAACGTCAATTTGGAAATTTATGTCATAAAAATAGTTTGTAAATTTATATCATGAAAATAACTTTCCAAATTATTTATGCGTGTCTTATATTGACGCTCTACAGGAGCAGGTGACTTTGTAGGAAGACGTGACGACCACGATGCCAAGCGCATCCTGTCAGAATTGGATGATTGGCCCAGACATCTGTTTGATAGTCGCACAGTTTAGTTCTGCACAAGAGAAAATCCTATCATTTTAGTCAATGTCTTTTTTTTTTCATCCAACCAAAATTTCACCTTCTCTACTCAACCGTCTCTACATACCACCTGTCTACCTCTTCTTCTCTACTAGAATTGACCCACATTCTTATGTTTTTAATGTGTCTGTGTATGTGTGTGTGTATATATATGTGTGTGCGTGTATGTGTGTGTATATGTGATTACCGTCTCTTTACTCAATTAGATATTTAGGTTGGCGTACAAAGATATATCTATTTAGTCGAGCACAAACCCAAGTTAGACACAAGGCCAGTTTTACGTGCTCATTATATCCCTAGTAATCAGTATTGCCTTTCACCTAGAGGATATATCTACTTGGTCGAGCACAAACCCAGGTTAGGCACAAGGTCTGTTTTACGAGCTTTTTGTAACCAATGTTGCCCTTCACCTAGATGAGTTACTCTCATTGAGTTGACGGATCTCATCCTCCCAGGTTTTCGGAATCACTGCTATCCTTAAAGCTAAATGAGTTTCTCTCCCGAGTTAAGGAGGAACATCTACTCGAGGCAGCTCAAAGTGAATGTAGCAGTACAAATGAAATATTCTAATAATCGTCATCGTCATCATCATAATCATCATCACCGCCACCATCCTCATCATCATCATCATCATTATCATCATCTACTTGATTGAATTTAATATACATGTATATGCATGCGTACGCGTGTTTGTGCACGTTCACGGACGTATATGTATGTACGTATATATGTGTGTGTGTGTGTGTGTGCGCGTGCTTGTGTGTCTGTACTTGCTTGTTTGTGCGTCTGCTTGCTTGTATATGTACATGTCGCTTTGACTGCGTGCTTAATGTGTAGATGTGTTCGTGTCGATGTGTATGTGAAGTGGGGATAGGAGCGTGAAGTACCGCGAAAATGGTCTGTCTCGTCAGACTTCGTGCATGCTTCGAGTTCTTCAAGCATTGAAACAACGATGAATCAAGTAGACTAATGACAGTTACCATCGGCAATGTATATATTAATCTGCTTTTCTGGCGTCACATAAAAACATCATCATCTTATAAATTAATTAGAGAGAAACTAATTACCTCCCTTTATAAGTGCTTTTTATTTTCTATAAAATTTAAGATTTTATCTTTCTGGTAAAACCAAATGTTGTTAAGAAATAATGGATTTTAACACTTTACGTAGATAAAAAAAGACAACAATTCACTCGAACGGTGGACACTATCATTTTTCTAAATTAAAATCTTTGAGAAAAAAGTGATGCTTCACTGTAGTTCTATTTTTTGTAATAATATCTACAGTATTTAAAGTTTGTTTGTTTTTTAAAAGTCTGATCTAAAATATATTTTCTAATTAAAAACAACCTCATTCTAATTGTTTGCTTATGTGATCAGAAAATTCTTGCTGAAGCGTGTTTTAAAATTTTCAACTACCGTGGAATTTTCACGGGTTCTGCTAGTTGCAATAATATATATCAATATATCTATAAAAGTGAAAATCCCTCTGTGTGTGTGTGTGTGTGTGTGTGTGTGTGTGTGTGTGTGTGTGTGTGTGTGTGAGGACACACCAGTTTAAAATGGTTGTTCTCGGCATTTAATGACCTAAAAATGTATGAATCTCCACATTCCCTCCAGCTATGGACTAAATAGTACATATTAGGTTATTAAAAAACTACATGTAGACAAAAAAAAGAACATTTATCAAAATTAATGTTCTCGGCATTAATTTACCTGAAAAGGTTGATATGGTTTAAATAGTGCATATTGCATTATATAGAAAAATATTTATGAACAAAAAGAACGTTGATCAAAAATGATTGTTCTTGGCATTAATTGACCTAAAAAAGGTTGATATACTGTGAAACACAAACTGAACAAACCAAAACCTTTGTTTAGATGAATGGCCAAAGGGGTTAAAAGAGTTGAAAAAAGATTGACGCGTAATCAAACAATAGAAGAGCAAATTACATTAGATCTGCTAATTATTAAACGCATGTTTATACAGAAAGGCAGTAAGCATTTCCGTATAGAGACGCATACAAACAGTTAGTCAGACGTAGAGGAAACACACCGACACAGAAAGACACAACGACAATTCTTTTATTAAATAATATCGACATATTATTAGCTGTCTAAACAAGTAATCAAATTTAATTATTGTGATTAAATAACTTTAATCAGTCTTAGTAATTAAAATCGAATTAATCATTTATCGATCGCATTGATCCCCTAGAGAATGATGGAGAATCGATTTTGTCTTATTGTTGCCATTATCCGGTTTCTTCCGAGATTATTCTTGTGAACTGTTTTATTGCACAATTGAATTTATAAGGAAAATGTTTAGAAACAATTTTTTCATAAATCTTATCTATCTATCTATCTATCTATCTATTATAATATAAACTCAGATCGTCATGGTTGTATGGGACCCTACATCTTGTAAATCTCCAGAAAATGAAACCACAATAGTTATTTTAAAAACAACAACATCCTGTTTACACGTAGAGCTCTTCAGGAAATGAAACTACAATAGTTATTAAAAAGTGATTCAGACCACTAAAATTTGCATAGAAATAAATTTACTAGAGAAAAGAATTGGAAATGAATTTAGTATAAAAAAAGCATTAGAAATGAATTTAGTATAACAAATTATTAACTGCTTTCCTATATAATAGACTTTCTTAATTAGTTTAATGACAAGTCACCCGAGCAAAGTCAGGCAATACTTCTAGTATATCTATAAAAGTAAAAACTGAGTGTGCACAGGCGATTTTTTTTCCTTCCAAACTCCTCCACTAATTCTTGGTCTACAGTTTTGGAATTTGACATAAAGGGAATTCAGACCTGGGTCAAAATTTTTAATCGGTTTTTAGTCGGAAAAAACATCGATTGAGATATACTTTTTTCAATTTTAATAATTTACCATATCTTGAGATTGTTCTTAATGCTCTAATGATGATTGTTATGATTTTTCCCCTCCCTGTTTAGTTTTAGTTCCCGGGGTCCAATACTTTTCTTATTATTTTCGTTGTCCTTATAAGTGCAGTGGTCAATAAGATGCTTATTTTGCCGTTGATCCCAATGTCATGTAGCCTTACAATTCGGTCTTGATAAAATAATAATAATTATTATTATTATTATTATTATTCATCTATTAACATGAATTTATTTAGTTCATTGCTTCAGTGAATTAATTTGCACTTCTTTTAGCACCTATGACTCGAGAAAAAACGAACACTTTTTTCAAAGATTTAACATTACATTTAATACATAACCTAAATATCCATTATCATTTTCGTTTATCTTTATATGATAATGATAATAATGAAAATGATGATAATAATAATAATAAAATTGTAATGGTAATAGAATTAGTTGTAATTAGTGTTGTTTCTCTTATAGTACTCTCTCTTTTTCTAGAACAATTCATTTTGCTTTTCCTCTTTTCTTTCTTTTATTCCCGCTTATTTTTCCATTCCGCCAACAAATCAGAAAAACAATCAAGTTTCGACCATTTTAGATTCCGTTCCAATTCACACATTCAGAATTTCATACTTTTCAAAATAAAATCTTTTAATTAAATTTCAACAAGATTTTTTTCTTTCTTTGCCTTTTTTTCTTCATTTTCTTTTTCTTTTGTGTCACTTTTTTCTCTATTTTTTCTTTCATTTTTATAAAAAAAATTCTTTCTTTCTACTTTTTTCTTTCTCTTATTTGTCACTTTTTTCTTCTTTCTTATTTCCTTCGATTTTTTTACATTTTTTTTCTTTCTTTTTTCTCTTTTTTGTCACCTTTACCTTTTTTCTTTTTTCTGTCTTTCTCCTTTTTTTTTCTTTCTCTTTTCTTTTTTCATTCATTTTTTAGATTTTTTTTCTTCCTTTTTCTCCTTTTTCCTTTCTCTTTTTGTCACTTTTTTTTCTTTCATTTTTTAGATTTTATTCTTTCTTTTTCTTTCTTTCTTTCTAGTTTTTCTTTCTTTCTCATTTTTGTCACTTTTTCTCTTTTCTTTTTTTTTTTTTCATTTTTTCTTACTATTTTTCTTTATCTTTTTGTCACTTTTTAAATTTTCTAATTTTTTTTTCATTTTTAGATTTTTTTTTTCTGTTTTTTTCATCTTTCATTTCCTCTCTTTTTTACCTTCGTTTTATTTATACCTATCTTTATTTATATACTAATTTATTTATCAATTTATTCATTAATTTATTTCTTGTTATCTATCTTTCTCTCGTTCTTTCCTTCTATTTTTCCATTGTTTTTCTCATAATTTTGTTCATCTATTTACTTCTTTTTTCTTTTTTCTCTTCCTATTTGTCTATCCTTCTTTCTCTCTATTCATATATATCCTTCTTTTTTTCATTTTTCTATTATTTCTTTTTTCTTTCATTCTTCCATTTCTTTATTTATTTCATCTTTCTATTTTTTCTTTCGTTCATTTTTATATTTCTTCTTTCTTTCATTTTTATATTTCTGCTTCGTTCATTTTTATATTTCTTCTTTCTTTCATTTTTTTCTATTTCTTCTTTCTTTCATTATTTATATTTCTTCTTTATTTATTTCCTTCCTGCTTTCCTTTCTTCCTTCCATCTTTTTTATTGTTGTTTCTTCTTTCCAATTTATTTGTTCTGTCATCGTTCTTTCTTTCAAATGTTTTTAACAATATCAGAAACAACCAATTAAATCAAGTTTTGTTTTCGAACAAAACCCATTTATTGGCACATCCTTCTTCGTTCATTTGTCTTTTATAGAAATAGTAGCATGAATTTGGAAACAAATTAGAATAGTAATATAAGCTAACATAGCGAGCTGCTAGACATGAAATGCCCAGAAACAGTTGAGGGGTTAAACATAATTTAGATCAACCTATCGGGACTGAATGACAGGTGAAAATTAGGGCCAGATGCCAACCAATCAGGGAAAGACTAAAATAGTTTGGCGTCAAAAGACAAAGAAGGTTTCAGTTGTCAGTGAAAAGATATGAACGTGTGGAAGGCACCTTCCAAAGTTTATATCACAAATTAAACCTTGAAAATGTTCCAACTTGAACAGCAACTCCATACGGTCAAATAAGGCAACGAGGGTGGAGCAGTGGTAAAAGCTTGGACTCTGGAATCGTATTACAGAAGTTTAAATCTCAGTCAATACCATTACAATCACTTTCAGCTGTCTCGGGCAGATGAGGCTAGTTAACTCGAGAGAGTAACTCATCTAGGTGTAAGGATAACAATGATTCCAAAAACTCGAGTGGATGAGACCCGTCAACTTGATGAGAATAACTCACCTAGACGAAAGGTAACACTGATTACAAAAGGTCCAGGGATATTATAGGCACGTAAAACTGTCCTTTTGCTTAACTGGGTTGGCGCTGGACCAAGTAGATATATCCATACGGTCACGTTGGAAAAAAACAGTTTTCATGTCACTGAAGTTGAGCAATGCCGGGCTTGCCCAGTACTTAGAGGGGTGTCCACTTAGGATTACTAGGTATAGCGACAAAACACCAGTTCCTGTCAAATGACTGAAGTTAAGCAACGTCAAGACTGTTTAGTACTTAGATTGGTGACCACTTACGAATACCATGAATCCTAATCGGTCGATAACGCTTAGTAAGAGCAGTAGAATCCACCCAGGAATCTAAATTGAGCGACATACTCCCAAGTGAGTGTGGCTGGCCGTCGCGCAGCCACAACCACCAAAAAAACATCCAAAGCTACGGGCACTCTTTCGTCTCTACTCCTCTCTTCGCATCAATGAAGATAGGAGTCAAGATGACATGCACCCAATATTTCGACATGAGTGGGAACTGACGACGACGTTGACGATAATTGATATTAATGAATGCAGGATGAATGACGTGGATTATAAGTCATTTGTGGCTTCTTTAAATAGAAAAAGGTTGTTTTTTTATTTAAAAAACGTTGGTTAGGTTTTTCCCGATATTTTTTATACTCATAACTATTTGGCTATTGTTTTTACCGGCTTTCTCGGGATTCTTTCTTCGTAACCTTTTATATTTGATCTAGAATTTAAGCAACGCATTAAAACAATCCTCTGTCAAATTATGGCATTAGTGTCTAACTAAATTGTGCCCTCGGCATGTGCTGTCAAAAAGCTTTTGTAAGATTGATAAGCCATCGCAGTTCTTAGACTAAGGATGAGGATCAAGCCTTGATCGAGCAATGTTGTATGAATATTCACTTTAGAGGCAGCATTGGCATTAAACTGCCACTTTTTCAAATTGATTAGTATGAGACAAGAAAATTGCTGGGACATTGTGTGATAAGATGTGTCAGTCTCTTGTTGATCTGATTTGATAACTTAGTCAGTTACAAGAAGAATAAAGCATTTTCCATTAGAATGTCTTTTACGAAGTGGCCATACTTGTACTTAAGCTAGTAAATTATAAAGTTTGCCTGAAATCCCATTTGCTGAAATTCGTGTTAACGGAGTGTTGTGGTAACACCCCTACAACAGTGACTGACAATGGACTGTGCCATACGTCACTTCCGGTAGCCAGTTCTGACTACTGCCAAGAAGAGAGTAAGATTCTAGACTGAGCCAAGAGTGGAGATCTGATTTTCTGTGTTCTCTAGTTGAGCGGAAATACTGCCTACTTTACCAGGTTTCTGTATTAATTTGTTATCTTCTATTTAGTCATTGTAGAATAATACACCGAACGTATATAATTCTACAAAGGTGGAGCAGGGATAAAAGTTTGGACTCTGGAATTGTATTATTCGAGTTCAAATCCTAGTCAAAACCCCTTGATTCACTTTCAGTGGCCTCGGGTAGATAAGGCTCGTTAACTAGGGGGACTAACTCGTCTAGATATAAGGATAGCAGTGATTCCGAAAACCCGAGTATATGAAGCCCGCCAACTGAATTAGAGTATCTCATTTAGGTGAAGAGCAATTAACTCGAGAGAGTAACTCATACGGGTGAAAGAATAACACTGATTCCAAAAGCCTGCGTAGAAGGTTAAGGACGGCGCTGATTACAAAAAGCCCAGAAATATGATGAGCACATAAAACTGACCTTTTGCCTAACTTGGTTTGGTGCGCGACTAAGTATGCATCATATATAATTGTGAAAAACGTCTAAACTAGACTGGAAAGAAAGGCGGACATTCAGTTCTACTTAGCTTACGACCTCTGAAGGTTTCCGTTTTCTCCGTATTAGACTACGTGTCGCTAAGACAACCCAACCCAGATCACATTCACTTTTTTCCATACGGTATAGCGTTAGAATATAGACTATTTTTCATTGTTAATTTTTCTATGTGAGCAATGGCGTAGCAAACGGGGTCAGGAAGAGCGGTCCGACTCGGGCAGCACGTGTCACGGGGCGGCATTTTGAGGAAGTAAAAATGGAAAATAGAAACAAGAGCCATTTAATTTTTTTTAATAATTTGAATTATACGTTTTTTTAGGATTTGAAAAATCTTTGGTTTTCTTTGACAATGACTACTGTATATGTATACGAGTCGTGTAATAAGATGAACGTCTAGAACTAATATAGTAGTAGTCTAAAATTAGATCATTGATTGTAGTCCCATGAAAATGAATATGTTCAGCTTTTTCGAATTTCGAAGGTTAACGGATTATCAACGGCCAGAGTGAGGGGGCAAATCTTACAACCTCCCCCGGCGGCAAAAACAGTTGCTTCGCCACCGAATGTGAGTGTGGGGTTCGTGTACGAATATATATATAATAATTTCGAGACGTCTGACATTGCATGTATCCCCTACAAGTTCAATAACTCAATATTTATTAGAAAAACATTTTTGTGCTTAATTTAAAAAGATCTTAGTTCATAAAGCAAGAATTTAGAACAAACAAATAATAAGAAAAAATTACAAATATTGGAAGCACTCCGCATTAAAATTAAGAAACCCATCATTAATAAGGTCAATTTCAGCATGGGTAACAATATTTTAAAATATTTATTAAAACATTAGTCTTTTTGAAAGATTTAGCGTTTTATGAACGTGCGCGTGAGTAAAATTTGCAACAAGAAATAAAACAGAAAATAAATATTATTCCATAAAGTTGTAAAAAACACATATATAAAAATGTGACAAAAAAGTATTTGGTGTGATTTTTAAATTTTTAGTTCATGCTATCAGAACTGGAACAAAGAAAAAAACAGCATAAAAAGTTATTCTAGTTTTGACAGCATGAAATAAAAATTAAAAAATATCACCAAATGAAGAAGAACTACTATTTTTTCGCCCGAAAAGTCACACACTCAAAAAACGTGTAGCGATCATGTATACATAAAAAAATAAAATAAATATCAACCAAACATTCACGGCTCCGATTATTTACCATTTTTTACCTATTCATCTTTCATTGGAACGACCACTTTTTTTAGTTTTAATATATATAACAGTTACCTTGTGTGAGTATCTGCCTGGGGAACTTTTTTTTGGTTTACAGTCTTTAAATCTTATATATAGGGTATTCTGACTTATGGAACAAATTTGATTTTGAGTCGGAAAAAATAACTGCTAATGGGTCAAACTTGAAAATTTGGATCGTTGCGGGCACATAGCGCCCTCTGCGTGAGGGCTATGTTGGTCCTTGAGGTGTCATTATAATCTCAATTTTCGGCTTTCAAAAAATTATGGCAGTTTTCTTAGAAAGAAAACAAATCTTCGAATTACAAAAGACACGGATCAAAATGGGCATAAAAGGAACATCAAGTCAACTGGTCCTCGCGTGACACATACCAGCTAATTTCTCTTCTGTATAGTCTCGAGAGAGCCGCCACAGATTACGTGTGCAATATATGGTCAAGTCACAGTGAAGACACCGGTTCCCTTCAGATCACCAAAGTTAAGCCCCGTCGAGCCTGGTCAGTACTGAGAGCGGCGATCATTTATGAACACCAGGCAGTGTATCTTGCGCAGGGACGTAGAAATAACCAGGTTAGTGTCTGCAGGCGTGGTCCACCCTTATTCTAAAAGTAATACAGGAAAACTCTGAAGTAAAACCAAAGTCTTCGCTTAATTGGGATAGACATGCAGCTGAGGACCGCTTGTGAATTTCATATTCCCAGGAAATTCACCAATGGACTCGTATGAGTTCAATGGTTGAACCGGCTAAAACTGCAAAGGTCAGTATGCCAACCTCTTTACCATTTTATTACGTGTGCAATGTTATGATTGTGCTAAGCTAAGTGGAGGATTCTCTTAGCTATCGTTTATATACGTACTTTTTCTCTTTAATATATATTTTTATAACTCATTCCCGAGTCATTTTATCACTTTAAACCCCCTCTCCTTGATATGAATTGAAATTTATTTCAATAAATACTTTACCAGTCTATTATTGTAACATTATTAACCGGGTCAGGGTGGAGAGAGAAAGCTTTATTGAGTGTAGGTCAATTTCGCCGGCTTCCAGAATTAGTCAGATTTTCTCGGCTGATTTCGAATATGAAGTAATCAACAATATATAAACAAATGCCACGTTTTGTATTTTGGAGAGTCCACGCAGCAGTGATGATGAATAAATTTGATCAACTCCGTATTTGAGTTGTTTTTATTTTTCAGGAAAATAAACAGCTCAGGCGGAGATGAAAATAGACCAGCAACCAGGATAGGAACAGCGGTGTACAAGGAACGAGCAAGGTAAGATTACAACTATTTTTTCGACTGCTGCTCCCATCCTTATCATTGTTATTTTCACAACGTTTCGGCCGATGAACCCTTTGGCCCTCTTCAGGTGATCGATTTTAGAAATTATCAATCCTCAGCCGAAGGATTCCGAAAAAACAAGGTAAGATTAATTCGGGGCAATTTGAAGAATACTTCTCAAACAAAGAAGATCAATGTCATCTTCGAATGTGAGAACGAAGGGCCTTTTTCGAGAGAAAGTCATATAAGTATCCAAAAAGTATTCCTTACAGGCTTTCTCAAAAAAATTTAAACTCTTTTTCAGCTCTATTCTAAAGACTTTCATATGCTCACCCCCAAGAGAAAAGAGACCCCAGAGTTGCATTAAGTCAAAGTTCTAAGTGGAATGATCCAAAGAGATGCTAGTTTCGCTATTAAATTAGTAATTATACTCAAAATATAAACATTTCGTTTAGACTGGAAATATAACTAAATTTCAAAGAATTTTAACTATGTAATTATAGGAGTCATACAAAACGAAAGAGGAGTTTTAATTAGATGTAATTTATGGTTGAATAGAAATATTCTAGCATTCACAGTACCGTTCCAATTAACTCCGTTTTCTTCTCTTAAAAAGAAAAATCTATCAGAAATTGGATTTCTTATTATTTGTGTGTCTATCGATTTTAGAAATGTGAGTTACTTAGAAACGTGGAAAGTAGCATCAAATTATCACACAAATATTTTTTTCCAAAACTTCAAATAGTTCATCAAGGCAAAATTAATTATTGATAAATGACTTTTTTCCTTGTAACGGTGTCACTTGAAACACGTGTAGGTTTAATTAGATATTTATCTCTAAGAAAAAAGAAAAAGAAAATTCACTTAAAACTGGATTATTTTTGTGCATCAAACCTTTATTTTGATTACTAGATGTATTACCCGGCTTTGCCCGGGCGCTTAAAAAACTTTAAATAAATTGTTTCGCCATTATTTTCAATGAAACTCTATTCGTAAAAAAAGTTCTAATACTTAAGAAATTGTAGAAATTTTTTTTTAGGTTCAAGTGCAGGTTTTTTATTTCAACTTTTAGCTTAAGATTTCTGTAAAATACTGTTGACAAGCACGATATGTTAAATTTTTAAAATTGAAAAAGTATATCTAAATCGATGTTTTTCCGACTAAAAATCGATTAAAAATTTTGACCCGGGTCTGAATTAGCTATACGACAAATTCCAAGACTGTAGAAAAAGAATTAGAGGAGGAGTTTGGAAGGAATATAATCACCTGCGCACACGCATTTTTCACTTTTATGAATATATAAATTGTCATTTTTATAGTAGAGTTCTTCTACGAAATGAAATTAGGAAATGGGTTTAAATACTATTTCTTACCATATTTTTGCAAGAAACACAATTTTATTAAAAATAATTGTGTGTTTTTACGGTATATCAACCATTTTAGGTCATTTAATGCCGAGAACAATCATTTTTGGTAAACGTTAGTTTTTG
>JAYKTE010284932.1:0-11518 GCA_036873565.1 Xipholeptos notoides | reverse complement strand
TGTGTGTGTGTGTGTGTGTGTGTGTGTGTGTGTGTGTGTGTGTGTGTATATATATATATATATAGAGAGAGAGAGAGAGAGACAAAGAGAGAAAGAGAGATATGAGTGGGCACGGAGGGTGGGATAAAAAGGAAAAAAAAAATGAAAATGGTAATGGTAAAATAATAATAAAAAAATACCCCCAATTCCATGGAACTATAGATATTTAGAGAAAGAAATAGATTCGATTTGATTTTGAGCGGGAAAAATTGCTGCTTGCGGTTAAAATTGACAAAATTGGTTTACGTTGGTCATTGGAGTGTCCATTTAACCGCAGTTTACTAAAATAATTTACGGCTTCAAAAAAATTACAGCGGTTTTCTTTTTGGAATTACAAAAAACACAAATGAAATGAGCACAAAAGGAACATCAAAGCAATCCTGAGCATGAAAATAACGGATTTTAAAAAGGATTCAATAATTTTTTCCTTTAAATATTGCTTTCTTTCTTTTTCACATAATTTATTTCAAACTAAATTTTAAACATTGGTTAACAAAACAAATTAATTTAATGTAGTGTTTATACCCATTAAAAATAAGTCAATAAATTTCACCTTTAAACATTAATTTTGTTTCACGTTATTCATTACAAACTAGATGTTATACATTAAGAAACGAACTATTTTCAATAACGATTATACTCAGTCATCAGAAATCTAGCTTGTTCACTCAGGTTTTAAAATTTTAAAAATCCGTACAGCGATAATGGCTCAGTCGGTAGAGCATCAGAATGTTGTGTTGCAAAGGACGAAGGTAATCTGGCGGCCTGCTGTTCGAGTTCCGACGCGGGTTATATGTTTACGCTCCTAATCTTCAGACGCAATAAATATGTAAAGGGCTTTCCAATAACTTGGGCCCAATAACTTGAGCAAAATATATTTATCACATTAAAAATTATACACATTATATTATTACACACACACACACACACACACACACACACACACACACACATTACAACTAATAGGCTGGAGTCGTAGAATCCCCCGACATGAAAAGTGAAATCTCTCCAATATTCAAAAACAAAATCCAGGATAAATAAGGTTGTTATCTATTAAGCATCGAGTATAAACCATTTTTATGCAATTAAAAGCATATGTAATAAATATTTATTGAACTAAAGTGTTGTATTTGTTTTCTAACCCATAAATAGGCAGATGCTTGGACATTAACACATATATAGATATCTATTCAATTTCATTTGGGAAATGAAAAGGAAAGGAAAAATAACAAGAAAGGAAAGAAGCAAAATGGCGATAGCTTCGAAAAAAACCTATTATTTTACTATAGGAGTTTAATATTGAGATTAACACAAATACACGAAGAGGTGAGAGAAAAAGAACAAACAAACCAACCAAAAAAGTAACAATCAAAATAAAAGTAAGAATATATAAGAAACAATAGTGGAAAAAGAAAATAATGATTTAATAATGATAATAATGATTTGTTTGAAAATATTTATTTATAGTATTTAACGATTCATTTCTTGCTGCCTTAACAAGAAATGCCTTTCATTCTTTCTTTCTTTTCTTTTCTTTTAAATGATTCCTCAAAAAACCTTTTGATGATGAAAGCGAAATGTTAATCATGCAATTTCTATTTCTCTCTCTCTCTCTCTCTCTCTCTCTCTCTCTCTCTCTCTCTCTCTCTCTCTCTCTCTCTCTCACACACACACACACACACACAACACACACAAACATATGCATACAATTTTGCTTCGTTAAAAATTTTGAGTGGCAAAAATAAAAGTAGAACTTAATCGTCCTAACTTCCTTGGAGGTTACAAAAATTCCAAATTAAACCGTCTTTTTAAAATTGATTTTTGCTTCTTGTTTCTCTAAGCGTTTTAGCGTTTTTTTTCTTATTTTCTTTCAGAATGCTTTTATGTTCGACTAGTGCAAGGTTATGCCTGTGTTTTTGTAGAATTGTTATTTCTTTAATTGTCTGTTCATTTCCGTGTCAGCAACTTCATCGAGAATGCAAGTATTAGATTTTACATAAAATATTCTAGAAATAATAGAAATGATAGATTTCTGGTTTATAACGATGATAGCACTGGCCAACCCGTCAATCCAACAATTTCATTCACTGTATCGTTATAGAGTTAAGCTATGTGTCCAAAGGTCTGTACAAAAATAAATTTTCATTTTATAACTTACACTTAGGGTAGAAGAAAAAATAGGAAAACGAATGCCAATGCTCTCCCGAATATCATACTGTTTTCCCGAGCATGTTTTTGAGACCTTAATAACAATATAATCTGTAGTAAGGCCATAAATAATGAGAGTCAATATAATCGGAGTATATAAAAAGTGGAATTAAAATTAGTCGGACTTTGAAACAAAGCTAGCTAAAATTTCAACAACCAACTTGTGGGTTAAGATTGAAATAACAAATTAATATAACCGAATTTGAATCAAAGTATGCATTACATATACATGGCTCACTCTACAAGAATTGATGGAATGCATTTGGCTGGGTTTTTCAAATCAGTTTTGCCATTACGTTTAGATGAGTTGCTGTCCTTGATTTGATGGGCTGCATTTAATGGGCTGCATCTGCCCGGGTTTTTAGAATCGATGCTGAATTTACATTTAGATGAGTTACTTCCCTGGCGACGTCTGTCGGCGGATTTAGAATCAGTTCTGACCTTATACTTAAGTTACCCTCCTTGATTTGATGATCTGCATCTTCTCAGGATTAATGGGCCTCATTTGCCTGAGTAGCGTAATAGTTCGACTTTGACTTGAACTCCGGAATACAGGCTTTTACCACT
Source organism: Xipholeptos notoides (assembly GCA_036873565.1). Classification (NCBI taxonomy): domain Eukaryota; kingdom Metazoa; phylum Mollusca; class Cephalopoda; family Idiosepiidae; genus Xipholeptos; species Xipholeptos notoides. Next base: position 8,704 of record JAYKTE010284932.1, on the reverse strand, counting down.
CCTCTGTCGCAGTCGCTTTAAAAAACATATATTAGTTTGAAATCCCTCTTTGGAAAAGTTAAGAAAAAAACACAAATCCCTTTCACGTTTGATCGTTTAACGAGAACTCTTTAGCTTTTTAACTCTTTTTCATTTCTTTGTTTTATTTCCTCAAGAACAAAAAGTAAATAAACTCTAAAGAAAAGTTGGTCTTATTCTTCTGCATGAAGAATTACACAAACATGAAATTCGTTTTTGGTATCAATTTCTTCAGTTGAGAATATACAATAAACAAACGAAAATGACACTTCTTATCCTGATTTCTTTAGATCTGGGTTTATTCGAAGGCTACTAGTAAAACCGCTAGAACTGAAGCCAATTTACGCATGTTTCACTGCACTCGTGGTTTTCTTTGTTCTCTTGTTGGATCACTAACAGAAATAACCTTACCAAAATATCGTTTTGTTTGTAAAAAAAATAAAAAAAAAGGAATGCAACATTACTAAATGATACTCAAGCGTGATAAGAAAAAATCTTTAAAGATTTTAAGTAAAAACAAAACCAGTAAAAGCATTAGCAAACCCAATTCTTATACTATCAACTCTACTAATACTACTATTATTACTACCACTGCTATTACTATTACTACTACTTCTACTACGACTACTATTATCACTAATTTTACGGGAGAAGGCTGAAGTGTGAGAGACAGATTCTCGTACTTTGGAGTCATATTATAAGAGTTCAAAACCTGGGCTGCAAAAACTAATCAAATGTAGAATAAATCTGCAGTAAAATCTTGATTTATCGCAAAATGATGTTTTAATTAAAGGTCTTGTTTTTATTAGATTCCAACCAATGTGCAACATTTACACTTAGAATAAAACTAATATGACGTTTAGAGATTTAACCTATTTTTGCTTCCATGCTAAGAATACAAAACCTCTGGTGATAGATAAATTTCGATCCGCAGCCTATATGAGGGTAGTATTTTTTTGACAAGTCTGAATAAGTAAAGCTGCTTTATTTATTTTAGATATTTGTTAAGGGCTTTCTATTTATTTTAAATGGTAGGGGGAATTTCACGGGTAAAAAAAAAACAACGAACCAGCCAACCAACCCATCAACCATATACCATCTAATGACGTTGGATACTTCACTCTCCGCTAGATCGACGTTAAGTAACGTCCTGTATGTTTAGTGCTTAGATGGGTTGTCACTTCGGAATACTAGGTAACGTAACAAATAGGCCGGTTTTGGCATGTGCAGTCGAATCCTTCCAGGTCTTTTTGGGTGGGACAACGTGTATCACTCTTCCCGATACACAGCCCTAAACTTTGGTTAGCTCACATCGAGCAGGTGAGCTTCACAGTTGCTAAACCACTGCCACCTAGAGTTATTCATTTTGGTGAGATCCGGGTGTCTTTGAATTTCCTAAGATGTCGAAGAGCTCTACCAACCACATGAGGAATGATTTAAGCCCAAATGAACGAAGAAAAAAACTCCTACTCAACAAACAGGTGAGGGACCATCCAACCAAGTATCTGAGATTTTTTTACCGGTTTCAGATATACCTTCACTCATTATCTAGAACAGAGATCTAGTATAGAATTAAAAATTGATTAAAAACAAAAATACATGATTAGATATGATTGGCTGGTTATTTTTAGATAAGTCTGTTTCATGTGTGGTTTAGGGGTCCATTAGTTACCAAATACAAGAAAAGTATTTTCCTTTGGGGCAAAGCAATCTATTGTGTTATTTTTTATTTAACGTCGAGGTCTTCATAATTAACACTCTTTCTGAATATTTGGTTTGAATATGCATGGGAATGTGTAAAAAAATATTTGATGTTTTTCTTTGTGTGTGTTTCTTCAGCGTGTGACTATCTTCGTATAGCTAAGTTTTATTCATATTTCTGAATAAATCAATGATGATGATTTTTTTAACGGAAAAAACTATCTTTCTGTTTGTATATCATAATAATTCCATGCATTAATATCTAATGCGTCATATTTACATGAAGGTCGATTTATTGATTTTTGTAATTTTCGCTTCTCAATTTCTCTGCAGTAATGGCAGGAAAATTCTTCAAAGAAAACGAAGAAGAAAAGAGCAAGTTATATGTTTTTTTTAAGTAATAAAAGAAAATTCATTAGAACACACTGTAAATGGTATCCATCATATATTTGCCAAATATAGTATAAAAAACAAAGTCATCATTTTTTAGCAGGTCTATAACAATGTTGTTATAGTTGTTGTTGAGCAGAAAGACCTCTCCTCATCCGTTCGAGCTTGGATCAGTTTTCCTGTTGGTATAGAGTTTTCGCAATCTCAGAGTATTCTGAGACTCCTGGTACTCACCCTTGGGAATAACTCTAATTGAGAACTTTTTTAGCTCGCATGGTCGGCTGGGTTGAGGGAGGTGGTGGGGGAAGGTCCTTCAGTTTTAATGCTTAATCCATTCGACCAATCATGCCACGAAACTCCGTCCTGCCTTGTACAGTACCTAATATTCCTGAGTGGTCACCCACCTTAATATTGAACAGGCTCTATGTTGCTTAATTTCCGTGATCTGACGGGAACTGATGCCCCCAACATGATGTGAACGTGCTTATTACATCTCTGTTGAGAATGGCAAATTTCACATATTTAGATTATTTATAATGATGGAACTTCATAATAATGTACAATATTATAAGCTTACCATGATTTTCCGAACCCTATCTAAGCCTGATTGCGCTAGACAAACGCGGATGATATTTTTTCTAATGGATAAACTGCTATCACTGTTAAAGAAATGATTAGTTTTCCTTGCTTATTGCTGTATACTGTCCATTGTGGATGTTTAATCTTTGATCTTTTATGTAACGGTTATTTGAAACCAATTTCTTCGTAGACAAAGATTTTTATCTGTACTAAACTAAGTACGTAATTGTGTATAATATGCATCCTACTCAAAATATTTTATAGTTATTTTAGTTCTATTGGGATGCTTTATTATTAATGAATGAAGTTTGAATGTCCAAGATTGTATATAATTTATTGCTTCAGTAATAACAAAAGTTTCATTTTTATTTATAAATGCTATCTGAGATGTAATTGTATATTTTATTTTAAATATAATTGTCTAATTATTCTCTGTTTTGATTTTTGAACTGTATTTAAAAAATTTACTCAAAAAAAACTCTAGTAAAAAATACTTTAATAAAACAAAACTTGAGTAATATAATTTATTCATAAATCTATATATTTTTATAATGCCAGTTTAATAAAAAAAAAAGATATGTAAGTAAAATGAATATCAAAGTAATAAACGTAATTGATGGCAGTATGTAATATAAATTGTGCTAAAGCGTTTTAGTTTGACAAACATGTTTATGTTTTATTATATGGACTCTCAAAGTAAATTCAGAAGCCATTTGCGACATAATAAAATATTTATTTACTAATTTAAATACACAGAATATTTATTAACTAAAAGAAACACACTTTAATCCATTATATGTGACATTATTATTATTATATTAATTATAAATTCAGAATAATTTTCTAAAGATATCAAGTTTTTAAAGATTCAAAATTTAAATTACAGGTTTTTATTATCGTTACGATCATAGCATATCGTATATTTAATTTGATTTCACATTCTAATTTAACTCATTTTTCAAAAAGAAGTATGAGTTTTGTGACATTTTCTTAGTTGGCAAATTATTCATAAAATTAAACAGGGAGTGGTACATTTAATAAAAAAGAAATGGAAAAAACAACTTGATTGAATAAATAAAAGCAATTAATAGGTAAATGAAATTCATTATTTAATCAATAATTGGTGAAATTGGAAACTTAATTGCATTTTTTCTATTTTTTTAATCTCTTATGCGTTGACAAGAATGGTATGTTCTTTGTGTTATCTATAGTTGTGTGAGAAACCGATTATTTCAATTGTTCTGAGATTTATTCTTTCATTCTACTCAAATTTATCAAACGCCGTCTCATTTATTGAGAAAATAATTGAACGTTTTGAACAACTTAACATAATCAATTTTGTCTCATTTGAACAAGAGATGAAGGAATTCACAACTTGTTCATTAACATCAACCAGAAGACGGACATAAGAGATTCAATGTGATTAAAATTCACGCTTTATGATTTAGTATACCACGTATTTTTCCCCAACGATGTGAAAATATATTATTTATTTTTTTCTAACGCATGTAATTTTGAATAGTAATAATTATGTTTTGTATGATTATAGTTTGCAAGAAAATTATTCATAACAAGTGATTTGTTAGATGCTTTTCTTGTAGAAAGTACGTTTCATATATAACGCGAAACAAATAATCGAACCAACTAACATATCAACAAATGGACAGACCTAATGGACAGACCTAATGGACAGACCAATCAAGCGACTAATAAAACAACCAGCGAACCAACTAACAAGTCGATCGACCAACTAATCGACCGACTGACCGACCGACCGACTGATCAACCAAATAATCAATTGAGGGACTAATCAAACAACTAACCAGCCAGCCGGCCAGCCAGCGAACAAAATAATTGACCGACCCTACAAACTACTAACACACCCATTGACCAGCCGAAACAACTGACTGACCTACCCAGCCGAATACTCACGTAACCATCCAATCACCCAACTAACTGATCGACTGACCGACCTACAAATCAACAAACCAACTTACCAGTTCACTAATCAACAAACCAACACATCAACTAATTAAATGACAGACGGACCAACTAACCGACGGACCAAACCACTCACTGAACCTACCAACCAGCCAACCAACCTACCTATACAGGCAATGAACTAACCGACCGACCGACCGACCGAACAACCAACCAACGAACCGATGAATTAACTAATCCACAGTATAGTAACCGAGGGTTGTAAAGAAATAAATGGAACAAGAAGTTGGTAGGATCTGATGTTTTTGCTCTTTTTCGAGTAATCGCCTGACTTGTCTTGTTGGTAATGGATCTCTGGGTAGCTTAAGTGGAATCACAAGAAAATTCTTTGTTGTTGGAATATTGTTTCAGATCGACGCTTCTTAAACCGAAATATTTTTTTTTATAAATCGTTCAATAATCACCTTCAAGTTATTTGGGTGAATCTGCATTAACAATAAAAAAAAATGAGAGGAAGGTGTTCAAATGTCGGTTGATGTCACTGTATCATTCCCGTATCATATTGCTAATTCCCATTGCTTCTTGGGTTTTTATCTAATTTTTTTCCCCCGGTTCATTTTTTTCTTCACACATTCTTCTCATTATCTCTTGTTCTTTCAGTTTCTGTTTTTATAATTCTTCCCCTTCCTCCTGTTCTTCTTCTTCCTCTTCGACTTTCCTTTTCCTTTCTTCTTTAGTTCATTCTTCTTTCCTGTCATTTATTTTATTTATTTCCCCTTTTCTTTTCTTCGCCGTCATTTTCATCATCTTTCACTTTCATTTTTCTTCACCTTCTACCTCTTTCTTTTCTCTGTTCAACTTATTCTACCTACTTATTTTTGCTTTCTTTATTCACTTTTTTTATCTTATTCTTAATTTTTTTCTTCTTTTTTTTTTTGTTTTCTTTTTTTTTTTCATCTTATTCTTGTCTATTTCTCCTCTATATTTCATTTTCTTCTAGTCTTCTTCTTTATTTTCTTCCCTCCTTTTTCCCTCCCTATTTCTTCCTCTTTCCTATATTTCTTCTTCCCATTTTCTCTTTCTTCTCTCTTCTTCTCTCTCTTCTTTTTTTTTCTGTATATCAATAACTGTAACTGATAAGAAAAAATAACTGTAGTCATTACATTTCCCCAACTGACCTTTGCTGTTTAATCTTTTCATTCGCTCCAATAACGACCGTAACGTTTCTGGATCACTGCACATTATCTATATTAGAGTGGAGACAAAATCGGTAACTCACACTACAATCAGGTCGAGCAAAAATTTGACGATTTAAAAATTAAGATTTTCTCGAAACCAGCGAAAGATTCAGTGAGCTCTCGGGGATTAAAAGAGAAACATATCATTATTCTATCTTTTCTCGAGTTATGCAGAATAAAAACTTCACTTTTAGTTTCACTCCAAGTTTCGTTTGTTTGTTTGTTTGTTTGTTTTTTATGGCATATCAACCTTTTTAGATCATTTAATGCCGAGAAATATCATCTTTGGTAAACGTTATTTTTTCTCCACACTTATTTTTATTTAACCCATAACTGTAGGGAATGTGAAGTTTCATACCTTTCCCAAGTTGAATTAGTCGAATTATGCACTCAAACAGAACGACTGTGATGCAAACTCGCGTACTACGATTCCGAAGCCCGACTGTCTATCCACTGAACCTTTTTGTGACTGTGCGGTGATACTGGAGCAAGAGGGACGAGTTTTCTCGTGTTGTTGCATTAAGATGGATTTAATTTCCACTTACCTTTCATGTTTCTTTCTGCATCGCTTTCAAAACGGTTTTTCGGAAAAATTGAAAGAAGCTCGGAAATTATATATATATATATATATATATATATATATATATGTATAGTTGAGATCAAATTAAGTAGGAACCAAAATGTATTATTTTTAAAAGACCAGCTCTTCCATTCATATCAGAAAATATACAATAGAGCAAGATTGTAAATATTTCTAGGTCAATGGTCACTGAATGCGAAACAAAATACAAGTTCTCGTGCCTTTCAATCGTAGTATATTGATATAACACCATGACTATAAAGAATTTCCTTTATGAAATATATCGTTTGGAAAAAAATAACTTGCTCTTTGGAAATACAATCTTTTATATTTTTTATTATACTATTTCAATGAAATCAAGTCTTTTACTCCGATAAGGAAAGCAACCGTTTACTGAAATATATCGTTTGGAATAAATAAGTTGTTTACTTGAAATACAAGGTTTTATATTTTTTATGTGATTATATCTAAGGAATCCAGTTTTTTACTCTGATTAGGAAAGCAATCACTTCTTGAAATATATTGTTTGAATTAAATATGTTGAATAGAAAATTTTCTTTTTTTTAAAGTTTTACTATATCAATAAAATCAAGTCTTTTTACATTGAGAAAATATGAATCTTTAAAGTAAATAAGTAAACATAGACGCATTAAAGAATAGATGAAAAGAATCTTTAATAGATCCTTTCTATAACTACGTTTAAGTTGCTGTTTGGATGGAACAAAATTGAATTACGATCACAACTTGGAGGAAATAGAATTTAGCGCTCAGTTTGATGAATGATTTTATTTGCCCTACAGCTGATTCACAAAACAAAACAAAATGAAAAGGAAAAAACTGCATTTGACTGTACAATATTTTGTCTTGAGAAAAATATTTATTTCTTCAAGATTTGTTCGAAATTTCACAAATATCTTTTTAATTTTTGTCGAATCTATACGTCGACACAATAATGTTATTACAAGCTGGCAAGCCACGCCAGTAAGAGGTGTCGAAATTTGCCGAATTCCAACTACGCTGCATCTGAAGAACACGTCAGCTTAGAGGAAAGACTCGGTGAAATATATAAATAGTATGGTCGTCAGTTTAAAGATGGGAGTAAAAATGTCGGTTGCTAGAGTAAGACAAAATAAACATATTCTGGTCTTCGGGTCGTCTTCGTCACACTTTCCTTACAGTCAACTTCCAGACAAAGACACAGAAGAATTAAATAAACACTAAAACGATGTACAAAGGGTTGTGAGCAAGGTAAGAGGTTATCAGCTACCCTTTCGACAACAGAATGAGAGATCCCGTAGAGAATGACACGTCAACAACACTACAGTCAAATCACATTAGAGACATCGGTTCGCGTCAGATCACCGAATTTAACAACCCAGAGCTGGTCAGTAATAAGATGGGTGACCACTTCGGAATATTAAGTACGGTACCAGGCCTGTCGGTGGTTCGGAGTATGATCAGTAGAATCCATCAAGAAATTCGAACTGAGTAATATGCCCTCTCTCCGTTACCTAGTCCTACAAACCCAAACCCTCACACCGACCGACAAGGCTAAACATGACCTCATATATCTTACTTGGATGAGTACTAGGTGTCTCAGAATACTCTGAGATTGTGAAAACTCAATGAACTAGAGGAAGAATGATCCGAACTCGATCCTGCTCAACAACAACAGCAACAACAACCAACAACAAGGTCAATATCAGACAAAAAATGTAAGTACACCAAAAACGAATACTTTATATTTTTTCTATCAATGAACTTTCGTTATACATACTTCCTTCTCCCGGACCAACTATTGTCTATCTCAGTAGGTATCATTATATATCTCCATGGTGTTTTTAATATGCAAAAAAATGTTAGTTACTTTTAGAAAAGCTTTTATCTTTGTTTTGAATATCTATTGTTTGAGCAGAAATCTTAGTTTCATACAAGAACAGTTTAACATGATTGTGCGTCAAATTTATCCACCAATTCTTTAGAAATAGCAAGTCTCTCGCATTTTCCACATTTCCTTTTCAAGGCACCTTGAAATTACCGGAAATAAATTCAACTCTTTTTTTTTAATCGGCTCGGGGACTTGTTGCTTAGAGAAGGAAATCCCTGAGAGAAATCCTTGTGAACCATTACTTTTTAAAATCTGACACAGAAACTGATAGTGCCTAGTACTTGCATTTTCCTTTTGAATACATTGATAAAAATTGCCTAACCTTGATTAGAATCATAATACTTTAGATTAACATTTGTTCACGCATTT
>JAYKTE010284821.1:0-11520 GCA_036873565.1 Xipholeptos notoides | reverse complement strand
CCAAACTGATGACAACATTCACATTTTTAACTCAATATTTTATAATGCATTCTCCTACCAAAAAAACTTTCGAATTATCTTGCCATCAAAATACCTAACTTAGGCTAGTCATTGGTTCATTTGTTTGTTTGTGTTTTAAAGCAAATCAACCTTTTTAGGTCATTTAATGCCAATAACAATCATTTGTGAGATCTTTTTGCCCACATGTAGTTTTTTTAATAACACAATATGCACTATTTAACCCATAGCTTGAGGAAATGTGACGATTCACCCCTCTCCCAAATATGAACATAAACGGATCAACTGGGATTCGAACTCATGTATTACAATTCTGAAGTCCGACTGCCTATCTACCATGAGTTCATTTCCTATTCAAAGATTTTAGGAATGTTCCAATCTGCAAATTAATTCTCTCGAAAGATGCAGGTTGAGAACTTGACTAAAGTGCATGGTAAAGGACAAGCCGGTAAGTAATTGAATGAAGATTGGTGCAATATTTTGAAATTAACAAAATATGAAGCCATTATATTTTCATATTGTTTTACTATTTTTCAATGTTTTTTTTCCCTTTCAAGATGATTAATGCAGAATCGAATTTTCAGATTTTCTTCCTTATATGTTTTTTTTTCTTTCAGGATCCTATGAACTTTGGTGCAATCCTACGGAGCTGTTATTTTTTAAATGTTGACAGAGTGATTTTTGCCCAAGAAAACAGGTATATTTTTTTGTCTTAACTTTTGAAATAAGGTTTGACGATTCGGATTCTTATTCTTATTGTTACATATATGAACCGATTGAAGTACTCTTTGTTTTTCCTCCATTTGTTACTTGTGGATCCTAAAAAAAACTCTGTCAAAAATAGGATATTTATTGAAATTAACAGAATTTCTTTCACGGTGCTATTTGGGTTCCTAAGTTCAACAAGATTGACATCTTATTTTTAAATAAGCGAAATGTAAAACATCAATAACGTCTTCAATAAACAAATTTCTAATAAAAATTTCAACTCTTTTTTTTTTCCATCATCTGACCCTTGATACAAAATGAATACAAGTAAAAAAAGTATTCCACTTGTGTCACAGAAACATTAATTGTCCCACTAGCACTCATTAAACTGATAAAGATAAGTTGCGTTTTATTTGTACAAAATGCATTCAAAAAGTTATTGTGGACTTATAATTTCAGAATAAGAAACATATCCCTGTAAAAAATTTATTTATGAAATATATTTCATTGTTCAATTTCATAGAAATTGGTAAATGTGCACTGTGTCATTTGGAATACACTGTACCACAGCACATTAAACTAAAACAAATAGTTTATTAGTACCACTTTTCATCGCACAAATAAAAGTAAATAGTAGTTTAACTCATTCAAGATAAGTAGTAAATATAAACATATTATAGATTATCTTTTTCTTTATCTATATACAAATGTTTTATCTTATTCTATCTCCTTTAAGAGTTATGGATGGGTCATTTTATGAATGATATACCAAATGTCTTGGTTTATTTTCACTCAGCGTGTCTTAGAGAGGAATTGTTTGGCAGTTCCAGGTTTCCTTCTTGTTGCAGTTACAAAGAGTCTTCCAAGCTAGATTGTAGTCTAGAAATCTCTCCCAAACTTGCAAGTCTTTTGTTAATACAGTTGTTGGCAGAATTTTCTGTTTTTTTAGTACAGATGCTTCTCAATTGTTTTTAATCTTCCAGAACTCACAAGCTGTACATGTTATAGAATACAAATTGTCTTTTGTGTAAATGGGTAACTCTCCCACATTCACAAGCCCCATACCCATTTGTTTGTAATTAGTATTTATTTACACCTGAATGATTCATTTTTCTGAGTTTTATAGGCCCTCCCTACCTGAATTAACTAGATGTGGATATAAGGGTTTTACTTGAACTCCCTAATATGTTTCCAAAACCCAAGCATTTAACAATTCATTCATTACAACTGTATCTACTCCCATATAAAAAATGTGTATATAGTTTGTTTTCTCAATTCCAGTGCCCCCCTCAACCCAGTAGTTAGTAAAAGCAGCTCTGGTGCCATGGAAATTATTCGAATGTCAGCAACCCAAACAGAACAAAGCTTGGTTTATATGATTAAGGTAAAAACGCTTTTTTGAAAAAGAAGGATTGAAAAAAACTGTTCTATTTCTCTTCATTTGCATTATTATCATTAGTATGTCCCTACCAGCCATTCTGTGGCACTTTAAGATTAAACCCCTAATATTCATCTAATTGTCTTCCTCTTATAGCAAGGTAAACACCCTGTTGATCAGTGGATAACTGCTTACACCTTGGAATTGTAATAGGCGAGTTCAAACCAGTTGTTTGGCTACATTCACATTTCGGTTAGTAACATAAATTAATTCAGCATTTGCAGAATTATTTATAGTTGATACCTATAACATTACAGATTCCAAAATAGCACAAATAAAATCATGCTAGAGCTATTCTTTTATCTACCCCCCCTCCCACGATTCAATTTATTGTAAATTCTTATAACAAAATGAACTCTTCTAAAGGAGAGGAAAAAAAAAAACTTGATCTTTTTAAGGTCAAAACTTTTACACTAGTTTTTAATCTTTTATTTCTTCTAAAATTGTGAAAAACTCTGACATTAAAATTTTAATTTTAGACAGAAAAAAAGAATGGTTGGAATGTGATTGGAAGCATAGGACCAGAACATACTTCATTATTTGGTCAATCTTCTGTAATTCCTGTGGAAAATTTTTCTGTCACTGGGCCAACAATTTTGATTATTGGTGAGTGAATTATTTTTTTATCCAACTGTTGAGTTGAAAAGCTAAAACTTAGTTTATCTAAATCTAAATGGAAATTTGTCTGTCTGTCTGTTCATTCCTTATGGACTCTGAAATGGCTGGACTGATTTTGTTGAAAATTCACACTGTGTGTCTGGGAATGTTCTAAGGTGTTGTTTAGGAATATTCCCAATACATATTAAAAATCAACTTCTAGAAGGAATAGTCCAATTTAAACAAAATTTTACACACTCTTGCAGTCTACTATTGAAAGAATTGTTCAAAAGTTTAATGACTACAGACCTCCAAACTACTTTGGCAATTTTTCATCTAGAGACTTTAATTTTGATATTTGGGATATTCAAATAGAGATATGGAGGAAAAGTTGTGTAAAATTTTCAAAGAAAGAATTATTCTTCAACTTTATTATTATATTAAAGTAATTTTCAAAATAATCATTTATTATTACAGCTGGCCTTATTGCAGCCAGATGGTTGCCAGCAAAAAAAACTATCAGCAATTTTTTGTGCATTTTTGCAATAAAAACCACTGATAGAACATTATAGAATATTTCCCAGAACATTGGAGAATTAATATTAGTATTACCATTATAATAAACAGCGTTGACTTATGGAAATTATTAATATAAATTGATAATGCATATGAATCTGTAAACAAAAAATGAAAAAAAAATGTTTTTCTACTATGTAGTTATTTTTAGTAAATTTTCTTTATAATATTTTAAGAGTGTAACACCTCATCAAAACCAGAAAATATAAAAGATTAACCTAGCATTTAACCAAATTATAAACACTATTACTCAGCATTTAAAATAAAGTATATAACAAGAACAAATTAGAAAAATGTATTCATTTTAATGATATTAAATATTTTTCTTTTAATTTTTTTACTTGTTTGGTTTTATCTTCAATGGCAAATCCTTTTCATCCATTTAATGCTGTGAATGAAAATCTTTCCTTTAAATAAATGATTGAAAAAGCATTGAAAATTGTAAACAAAGTTTAGTGTTCTTATCTATATTTGACAATTTCCCTAATTTCAATGCAAGTAAAACAAATGTAAATCCTCAGTTTTTAAATATTTTTTTCTGACTTTATTATCATAAACAGCATTAGTTCATGGAAATTATATAAGTTGAAAATTCATATGAAATTGTTAATGAAACATGAAAAAAGTATCAATTTTTAACATGTGTAGTATTTCCAGTAAGTTTTTTATGATTTAAAATTAAATTAAACAAATAAAACAATTATTTGCAAATAATAATTCTATTAGATTTACTATTTAAGTCCCTAAAACCAACGGATGAACAGGACATAAATTTATAAATAGATTTCAATGTAATTGAATTTATGTAGTATTATTAAAGAACTTTTTTTACCAAGAAATATTGATCATTTTCAAAGAAAATCTCATTATTCATTGTAATTGAGTTTGGGTATTGTTTGTACATTTATTAATTAAAATCAAAATTACAATGTTTTGGAATTAAAAACAATAATATTGTAAATTTTAATTAAGATTCTATTTGAATACTTGATTGGTTAAAAGCTTAAATCCATCTGGTTACAAAAAATTCTTTTTTTGCTCATTGTAGGTAATGAAGGCACTGGACTTACAGACCAAATGCTCAAACTTTGTGACAAATTGTTGACTATAAACCAGAGAGGAGATGACCCTTGCCCACTTATTGATTCTCTTAATGTTTCTGTTGCAACAGGTCAGTGAAATGTTTAATTCACTCTCAAATTGTATATTTTTTAACTGCATCACTATTTTACCCATTAGCATCCCAAACCTTCTAAGACTGCAAGAATAATGAGCACTATTCAACTAACTTTTGTATTTTTCTGTGATATGAATTAATTACAGAGATGGAAGTGTCTTTAACTACTACACATGTTGTTGGTTTTTAGCAACATGGTTTTCTCCAATTTTAGTTAAGTGATTAGCTCAATAATAAACTCACTAGCCACTCCTATTCTCTCTGCCATCTGGCTAACCCACACAATTTTATATATTTCGGTGGGTGGGCAGGTGTCCAGCAGTTTTAAACTTCTATCACCAATCATTTTCTTAGTTGATTGCATTTCCTTCCATAAGAATTATTTCAAGACCCACTTTCTCACCCTTCGATTTCAAACAATTAATGAGATTCTCTTTTTCATCCACAAAGTTCTTTATCAAACCAGTGGTTTCATTGATGTGTTCGAGAATTGTAGAATCCAAAATAAACTACTACTTTTAAGTCCTTATGAGCCACTGTATCATGAAAGCAGTACAGAAAGAGTAGATAAATTTTTTATTAAAGGCCCAAATTAAAATTTTCATAAGTTTGCAGTTTTCATCATTATTTTAAACCTGATCATGAAAATAACTGGTTTTTTTTCTATTTCTAATATTTTACTTGAAATTTTATTTTGAGGCTATCATCATCTTTTGAGCGCAACACAAAAAGGATTTGTAAAAAGTGTTACAATGACACTTCTTGCAATCCCTTCAGCCAAGGAGACATGCCTACTTGACATACAGATAATTTGTCTTTTTCAATATAAACCTAACTAATCTTTGTCAGTTAAGGGATTGATATGCAAAAAAAATAACTAAAAATATCTATTCTTAAAAGAAACTTTTTCTTTTCAGGTATTCTTTTACATTCACTGCAGAAAGGAAGAAATCCTGGTTGAAACCTTATTTTGTATGACAAATTCACATAGAAGAGGTTGAAAGGTAAAAAAAAAAAAAAAGAACATTGCAAGGAATCAAACATTTGACTGCTGAAAAAAAAGAACATAAACTGCAAGGGGAACTCATACCTTTCCCAAAGGTGTTATCCCAGATAATGTTTGATTTTGTTATGACAATCCAAAAGTCTAAGATCATTTCTAAAGATTGAATGGTTAGTAACCATTGATCATAATCTTTTTTTATAAAAAAAAAATCTTGATTTTATATAAAAATTTATTTTTATTTTCAATATTTACAAAAATGTTAGGTTTCATTAGCAGCTGAACATATAAATTGTTTATCAAATTCTTCATTTGAAATCTGAAAAGAAAAAAATGAAATAATGAGATTTTGAAAATTCACAAGTCTTATGTTAACTAAAATACTTTTGCATATTAAAAATCAAGACCCAATTCAAGTGTGTATTTGTATGTGGCCAGTGCCATCCTTAGCAGCATTGCAGCCACCCTCCAGCAGAAAGTGCCTTGCTCTTCGAATATACTGAAGACTTCTATCAAAGATATATATATGAGAGAGAGACAGGTTAATAGATATAGATTTCAATAGAGAAGTATGATGATAATTTTCCATTTAATCCTAAAATTATTAATTTCTTTTCATTACAATGGATCTTCAAAGCCAGGGGACTTGCATACCCCTAAACATAGCCTCATGTGCAGCATAACATAAGTTCTATGAATATCATACAACCATACATTTTGAGAAAATTACATATTGCAATGATAGAATGTATATCATCTGTCATGGTTCACAGGAATTCTAACAATAGTTTAATAATAATCAACGTGAACTTCATTTTTTCTTGTCTGTTTTGCCACCCCAATATATCAAATAAAAAAAAATGTGTGGATTTTTACTAGCATAAGTGACACGGCCAAAGAGCTTTATTACAAAAATATCGTTCTCAGCTGGTGTATTTGGTTTGATGACATTTGTTGTTCCTTTTATTTCATTATAAGAATTTATTATAAATATTGTTCTATTTGGGTATTTGATTTGGTTAAAGCTTAAAAATAATCCAGTGTAATTGTTCATAGATGAATAGCATAGAATGAGAAAAGAAAGCCCAACAGGTGGAAAAGGAAGGTAATAGCAAAAGCTACTTCCACTCCCACAATTAAAGAAAATCTGTAAAACATCAAATTTTATACCTTTCCTTTCTTTTGTTTCTTTAATAATCTGTAATCATCATCCAAATCCTTCAGGTCAGCAAAATCTTCAGCGCTGATTTCGGTGCTAGCCTTTCTTTTTTGTCCGCTTTTCTTATTTTCTTTACGTTTCTTTTTATTTTCTTTCTTTGATTTGTTCTTTGACCAAGCAATCGTCTGTAACCAAAAAGAAAATGTCTCAAATGATAATTTGGTTTACTTGGCCTTTTATTCGATTTATTTGATGATATAACAAATTTATGATTTTTTCTTCTTGTGAGCAAATCCTATCTGAATATATTACTAGAATAACACGTCACAATTAAACCAGTTCTTAAACAATTAAGTATTAGATTTATCTACATTGTAATATACCAGTTTCAATTCCACTGTCAGTTATATTCAATTTTAGGACATGTATGAACTGTCTCATTTTCTGCTAGCCAGGTGTGGCTTTAAAAGTTGTATTACTACTTTTTTTTGTTTGACAATTGATTTATAGATATAGTTGTAACATAAAATTTGCAGCAAGTTTATGCTGGATTAAAAGATTTTGAGATAGGGCAAATTTAACAATCCAAATGAGCTTTACATGAACAGCCAGAGAAGGTGTGCAAATTATGTCAAAGTAGAGCTTTATTAGCTAGAGAGGTTCTTATGAAACCAGTCCACAATCTGATGCCAAAGAGACTAAAATGTCATATCTATTGCAGAAAGTGCCAGTCACTAGTTATATGGAAAACAGGTTTAATTACTTTAAACTTGCTAAGAACTTTCCAGCCTATTATTTATTATTGTTCTTTTATATTATTTTTATTAACAACAAATCTGACAAACTTATCTGGATATTGAATTAAAATTTTCTTTTGTTTTGATAAATAAAAAAGCCTTCAGAAAGAATGAATGAACGATTTTTTTTTTAATTTATTTTCCTTTTATACCTTAGGTTTGTATTTCTTCTTAACATTAGCAAGTCCATCCAAAAGTTTCTGTTGTCTCTGTTTTTCTCGGGATTTTTCTCTGAAAAACAAGTTACTTTGATAAATGTCATGCAAAAAATATTTTTTATTTTCTTTAATATTCTTAAAAAAATGGATTCCCATTAAAATGTCTGGGTTTTTTTTTGTATCAGTAGGCCATAAATTTGTTTGCTTAATTTAATGGTATATCAACCTTTGTATGTAATCTAATTCCTGTTTAATTTGTACAATATTTGTTGGGTTTTTTTAATAATAGAGATGAGGACAATAGTCCGAATAATGGTTGTGAAAATTATTATACTTCATCTCAAGGATTACGAAAAATAATATTTATCTTGTTTGTTGGAATTCTTGAGATGGGGTACTTTTAACTTTAATCTCCATCTCTATTGTTATCTTAACAATATCTAAGCCAATGGCCTTCTTCAGATGATTCTAGTTTCTTAACCACTCTGATGTCTAAATTTCATTTCACTGGAGAAGATGGTTTCCCTTTTCTCATTATTATGTTCAACTATGCATGCTAATAATAAATATAATTTATAAATTATTCAACATAGTTTATGTTCAATTAAAATAAGATTTTTTTTAAACCAAAATATCAACTCACCGGTAAGGAATGTTGTCAATGTCTACATCAACAGGTGTGAAGTTTGTGATTTGTTTCTTTTTCAACTCTGGCATGTGAGGAATTTTTAAAAGACCATATCCTGTTGCTAAGCAACCAAAATCTAAATCTGTAAAAAAACAAAAAAAAATAAAATGTTAAAAATGAAAATAAAACGTTTTACCTTTTAAATTTCTTCCAATATTTGTGATATAATGCTGTGTATAACTGTCTTAATTTAAAGAAACCTGCCTAAAGAATGGTTTAAACTTAGTACACAATGTTGATATCTGATTGATGTTTAGACTACTAAACTTTATTTCTTGGGTTAAACCAAATACTTCAATAATTAGTTATTTAGATTACCTTCTTCCTGAATTATTACTTTGCTGATATCAACATAAAATTGGATTATTTTAACTGATATAATTTTGATTCTAAATTATTTTCTTTCTTTTTGAGAATTAAATTATTTAAGATCTATTAATGATCTTTCATTGAAAAAAAATCATTTGATTACCATTGTATTATTTAGCTTTTTTATTTTTTATTTAGCTACCTTGATTTTTTTCAAAACCATTATTTACCAAAAAGAATTGCATCACTCCATAAATCTACCTAATAAGCACAAGAATGTACAACATCAACTGATAATTAGACAATTTAAAATTCAATTTTTTGGGGGGTTTGCATTTGGTGTTAGGTTTGCAGGGCTCATGGGATTTCTAAAAGTCCGTACAACTCTTGTGCAATTATAGAAGAATACCTAGAGAGTGTAGACACATTTAGGATTTATTAAATCCAATTAACAGGTTTATTACTGGTCATTGGCAGCTTGGGACTAGAAAGCTGGTAGATTTACAAGACTAGAAAACTCAAACCTGACTCTCAATAGAAGATTGAAAACCATGTGAGAACTTTACAAGAATTATGTGTTATAGTTAAAGAGAGTGGCATATTGGAATCAGCAAGAATCTACAGCAGAAATGTCAATGCAAGACCTTAGACTCACCTACCTAAAACTCTCTCTCTCTCTCACACACACACACACACACACACACAACAAAAGCAAGCAAATGCATATGAACAAAACAGAATGACCAGGATTTGAACTCACATATTATGATTCCCATACCCAAGTACTTGTTCTCTTTTTTATTGGAATTCCCCTTTGGATAGTTAAATATGAATTTCTAAAATCCATCATACTATTAATTGTTTTTTATTAGTTCTACTCACCTTTGATGCGAAAGATCATGTTGCATTCATGTTTGGCATAGAATTGAACAAAAGAGACAAATGCTTGCATGCTTTTCTCATAGATAGCCCTTTAAAGAAAAAAAAAGAAATCCTTTAAAATTTAAAGAAAAACATTTTAATTAGATTTCTAATTACAGTAGAATTATTTACTTAGTCAAATACAGAATCATTTGCTGCAATGTCATATTTATGTGCTCTATGGCAGGTTGCAACAAAATTTCAGTCCATTAACTATAAGTTTTCTAGCTCATAGATGCACTGTTGGCTATGGTCTACAAGCTAAATCTCCCCAGATTTTGGAATCAGTGTTATTCAGCTTGAGTTATTTTCCTGAGTTCTGAACCCAATCAACCCAAACTAATTGAAAGTGAGTGCAATGGTTTAACTGGAATTTGGACTTATATATAATGATTTCAAAGTTGAAGCATATAATCACTCGCCACTACATTCACTTTCAGCTGCGTCAGGCAGATGAGGCTCGTTAACTCTAGGGGAAGGGCAACACAAGTCCAGGGTTATAATGAGCTCATATAATTGGCCTTGTGCCTAACTTGGGTTGGTGCTCGACCAAGTAAATATAATATAACCACTCGCCAACTGCAATTGAGCAAAAGATAAATCAGAATAAAGATTGGATATTGGTTGATCTTTCTTTTCTCATCTAGATATGAATGATGATGGGTACACTAGTAGTAAGCAAGTGCATTGAAATAAATGAGATACCTATCTCACTAATTGGGGTGGAGGGGCAAAGGAACACAGGAATCAAAATTTGATTTGAAATATCAGACCATTGAGAGTTTGAATCAAAGATTCATCTCTCATCAAAGCAGTTCTAATCTCTCCAACTTATCTCAAATTTATCTAATCATCCAATTTCTTAGAATTTATATATATATATATATATATATATATATTAATAGCCAAATTATTGCTGCTTTTTAATAGAAAGTTTTAGGGCATCTACAAAGTCAAACAAACAAAAAAGAGTTATATTTTTAGACAGTCATGTTTATAGTGTCTTTTGTTATGTTTAATTTAAATTATTTTTCATTCTTACCTGTCCTTTTGACAAATTAATTTGAGTTTTGTTAAAATAGAAGTTGTAATATCTGCTTTCGGATATTTGTGCATGGGTACCTAAAGGGAATGAAACAAATTTGTAAAGAATATACATATTATATATTATATATATTTTATATACATAGTGGTAATTTTTTTATGAATGAGAATTACCATTTAAAATTTTTTTTTTGGTTAGATTGATGAAGCTTTTCTGAAAAGGTTTTATGATTACCCACCAATTCATGTGACTTTTTTGTTTTTTTTTAAACATTTCAATTTTAGATTAACCAAAACTAACTAAACACATTTAATGATATATACCAGGAACAATTTTTCAATATAAAGGTATTTTTTCTATTTAATAGCATATCAAACTTTATGGTCATAAGCTGGAAACTTTTTTTTTCAGAAAAAATATCTTTTATATTTGTTGACAGTTTGTTTAAACAGTAGTTACAATATTCAACTACTAACTGAGTTAGAACCCTTGCACAAAATATTAGCCAAAAAAAATGAGTATCATGGACAAAACAAGAATATTATTACAATTTCAAAGAATTTAACCACTTGGATTTCCCCTCTTAACTTCTTTTAAGTGAATTTGTAATATTATTCTTAATTCTGATGATAAAAATTACATTTGTTTTCATCAATTTCTTAAGTGAAATTTTATTTTGAAGATACAATTTTCATTGCTTTTCCAATTAATTGTGTTAATGCTTTTGCTTTTTGAAATAACTTTTGCTTTTGTCTATTTACAATATTTCACTTAAAATTTGATTAAAAGGTATTTTCAGTAGAAAACAAAATAACTTGTCTTTCCATATCTCTACCTATTAATAAAATGGTCTCGATTGATAGCGTCTTTAGGGTTTTTTCGCAGGCTTTTATAGACTCAGAGACTACGACAGCACAGTCAAATCT
>JAYKTE010284711.1:0-11522 GCA_036873565.1 Xipholeptos notoides | reverse complement strand
TGTGTAGGTAGGGGCTGCAGAACGCATTCTGCGGGGGGGGGGGGCGCAATGTTCCTAAAAAGCACAGAGAGCACTGACTCCACCTTTGCCATTTTCCTCGTCTCTCTGTTCTTTTCTATCTTATCAATTCAATTCATATCTTTATATTCATCTATCTATCTGCTTGTCTATCTATCCCATACTATTCATATCTATCTATTTCATACTCTTTTTATCTATCTATCTATCTATCTCTCTATCTCATTCCAATCTTATCTATCTATCTATCTATCTATCTATCTAATTCTAATCTCATCTATCTATCTATCTATCTATCTATCTATCTGATATTAATCATATCTCTCTATCAATTTCAGACTATTTATATCTATCTATCTCATACCAATCCTAACTATTGATATGAAGGCTTAGGGTATTCATATCTATCTATCTATATGTCTGTCTATCTAACCATCTATCTATCTATCTAGCCCAGGGTATTCATATCTATCTATCTATCTATCTATCTATCTATCTATCTATATATCTATTACTATCCATATCTCTACATTTATCTCTCTATCTATCTTTCATTTTCACTCCACCACTCTCTTCCCTTTTTCCTTCAAAAATACAAAAGAAAACCTTAAATCTCTGTCTCTAAATTCTTAACTCAGCCCAAAAAAACAAAAAAACAAATTCAACTTTTCAGGGCCGGCCTTAGTTAATTTGGCCCTTCTGCACTTTTGGGAATTGATGAAATCGAGCTTAAAAAAAGGGAAATAAACATGGACACCGGATGTAAATACTGCAATTTGATTGGCTAATGAAATTGACGTCATTATTGTAAAATAAAATACTTTAAAATTAAAATTAAACATTATCGAAATTGGCATAAAAGAACTCAAAAAGTAAAATAAAACAATGTTATTTTTTATTAAATGATTTTTATTAAATAACGAAACAAACAATTAAACATACTACTCAGAAAGGGCAACGAATTTGGAGCAGTGAAAAAAGCTCGGTCTCTGGAATCGTATTATTACACGAGTTCAAATCTGAGTCAAAAACCACTACATTCACTTTCTATTGTCTCGGGCAGATGAGGCTCGTTAACTTGGGAGAGTAATTCATGTAGGCGAAGGGCAACACAAAAGTCCATATAAAAATGGCCTTGTGCCTAACTTGGCTCGACCAAGTAAATATAATACTACTCAGAAAGGATATTGTTCTCGGATACACACTAATATTCGAGGAAATACCTGACTTGATTTCCTTCTCCGCCTCACAAATTCAATTCAAACATTTCCTTTCTGGTCCCTTGTAGGCTCTGTATTTTCCTCTTTCCGTGAAACCATAACTTTTCTTTTGTCTGTGGATGGTGAATCGATTTATTAAAATGATTTCTTTCAAATTTTAGAAATTATTATTTCTTTTATTTTTTCTAATTTAATTTAAGTAAATTTCATTAGCCAATCAAATAGCAGTATTTACCTTTTCTTAAGCTCGATTTCATCGATTCCTGAAAGTGCAATTTTTACTTTCAATTTTTTAACAAAACACTAACACTCCTTATTAATCGTTGTGTGCATTCATTTGTTTACTTACTACCTAAATTTTTCATCTTATTTTTTGTTTAATTTCTACTTTAATCCATTCCTTTTTTTCACACCATTCAACCTAAAGCAATTTTTACAATAAAAGGAAGTTTTCAAATGAAAATAAAAATGGATAAAAGTTGAAATGAAACAAAACTAAAGAAGATAAAATGGAAGAAATTTAGGGAAGTAAATAAACGAATGAATGCACACGATTAGGGATTGTTTTTGTTAAAAATTAGAAGTAAAAATGCCTGTGTGCTGCTGAAACCCCGTTGCCCATATTGTACCAAAAATACTTAGTTACATAAAATTTAAAAGGCAAAATCAGGTAACTACTTTTTTGTAATATTTAATGAAAAAAATTTAAATTCCAATTCTTTGTGATAGAATTTAAGTTATCTAAAGCTTTTAATCTAATTTACAAAAAAATAATTAAATAAAATTAATTATCGAGATAAATATTTTTAATAAATCTAAACAAGTTTTTATAAATTTTTTTTTTTATACTGCTTCAGGTGTTGTAGATTTTGTGCCTCACTTGGATCTACCTTATCTACGTGATATGTTGGAATTTGTTTCATTCATATAAACCACAGGTTTGTTTTCAGACTGGAATTTAACTTATTTTTGACATATTTACTCTTTCAGGTTCCTATTGAATATTTTTAAGGGTGTACACCAAGCCAATATAACTTAACATATTCAATAAAAACAGCTAATGAAAATTGTTAGTTTAATTTGGTAGTTAACTCTTTAGTAACTCTGGGGTTCCTATACACTAAGAAAGGTTCTATGTTTATCGGAAAATTTTTTGAGAATGAACCTCACCCCTATTGTTGGGCACATTTCACTTAAAGAAATTTTTTTAATGTCCAGGTATTCAGTTATTTAATGCCAGTCACCTCTTGCTTCTAAGCAGCCACAAGTTGTGCCCTTTTACTAAATCATTACTTTCTTCATCTTGGGGTTAGACATATTGGAGTAAATTTTTGAAATCTTATTAATGCATTTCAAAGTTTTGCTTTTTTTCAATTTGAATTTGTAAAGGTATCGTCTCTATTCTTTGTTGTAGTCCTTCAATAGGTTTTACATATATTTGACGATTCTTGGATTCAAAAAATCACATTTGTAAATTCCAAAGTCTGGTCTTACTAAAGAACAGTAAATAAATTCTTCAACATTTCTTAATCCATTACTCTGTATGATGTATCAATTCTTCAAATTTAGGAAGATCTGACCCAAAGTAATTAGATATGGAAATTTTCGCTTAACTTGAGGGATTTTTGGCTGATATTTTTGTATGAATTTTAAGATACCAATAGAATATTTGAATAAGTTTTATTACAAATAATTTGATTTTTTTTTTTTTTTCATTTTACTTTCTGACTTTATTCTTTAAATGAATTAACTCTTTATTTTCCTCTTTTACATTTTTTTCATAAATAAATTTATCATGAAGGTTTACATGAATAAAATGTATTTGCAAATTAACTATTAAGCAATGTTGTCACAAAAAACAAAACACTTTTAATGGCTTGTAAGTGGTGAAAAACTTGTGTATAAAATAATGTTTCTGTAACATTTTTTGAGCGAAATTTAGTTGATTACATATTTCATTTTGGGCCTGATTTTCCTAAATGTGAAGAATTGATATATCATACGGAGCAATAGATGAAGAAATGTTGAATTTATTTACCATAAATTGTATGAAGTTTTGGCTAGCTTTGTTTCAAAATCTGACAAATTATAATTTAGCTTTTTATTTCAATTCTAACAAATGGACTAAGTAGTATGACATTCAAGGCATTTGTTTCTTCCATCCTAAGTGTAGATGAAAAATCTAGAGTGATGTAGACTTTTGTGCCCACAGCTTACATGATAGATGTGCATTTGCTAAAATGAATTGTGGCACATATCTTTTGTATAGATTTGCTTTTCTTTTACTGTGCTGTTGCTGAAGAGAAAGACTTAAAAAAGGCCAGTTTCTGTTTTAGTCTTATAATACTTTATTTTCTCTAAATTTCAGGCCGAAAATCATAAAACGGTATCTGAAAAAAATAAGATTGGAGTATTATGATTTCTGTAAGGCTTTGAATAACTACTTGGTGAAAAATGTTAACCTGACTCTGTACCTTTAAAAGACTCCTTGTGTGTAAATTGTACTAGTTTGGTTCTGAAATTTTTATTCCATGTGCTCCTATATTATATCCCCACATTTTACATTGTATTAAGTTTAAGATACCAATAGGATATTTGAGTAAGAAAAACTTGATTGATAATATAGTTGAAAAGTGCTTGCTAAGAGCAGAATCATTTCAAGCTTGTACTTATAAAGGATAAAAAAAAGTTGCACATTACACCCTATGATCCCTTCAAATTTGTACAAAAATTAGGGTCAATGGTGGTTTTATCAACAACTAGTAACAGTGCAGTTTTAAAAAAGAGTCTTATGACGCAAACATTGTAAACTCTAGAAAAATAAAAATGAGGATTCAAATTCCTCCAAAAATGTTATTCTACCCCAGTTGGCTTAACCATGTTGGAAAATGGCAAAAGAATACATATTTTAATGTTTAGATTGAAAATTATTTGTATTTGAAGATACGCCTTCAACACAAATTACGAAATTTGGTGGCTCACATCAATGGTGGGGGGGTGCAATTAAAACCGTAGAGAGGAAGGCCCCGAAACGGTGCACATTCTCTCCTGATAACCTCCAACACTTATATATGTGAACTTTTACAATTTGGATTGCCCAAAGACAGTCATAGATACAGTGAATTAGTAGTGTGCCGATAGGATGAAATTTTCAAAAGCTACCCTTTTGGTAAGTTTCAATTACTTTAAGAGTAATTTCCTTCTCAAAAGCTGCATTGTTTTTGTTTGCTTGTTTTTTAAAATTTACTATTATTTATTATTTTATGCACAAACCAGAAACCTCAAAAAATTGAATTCCTTAAAAATCTAGCTTATCAACTTTGATGCATGTGCCATTATCCATAAGAACATTCATTGAAATATTTGTTCTGTATTAAGTTGTATTCAGTTATCTTTTGAGCTGAAGATGATGCACATTTTTAAAGATTGCATTAATCTTATGCATTGACTGGGCTATCCAAAAATAGTTAGGATCATTTGGCAAAAATTATTATAAAATAGAATTTAGAAGATTTGACTGGCTGAATATGAAAAAAAAAAGGAAAGAATTAATGAAAGTAATAACCGATCCTGTTAAAAATCAATGCAGGTCACATATTTGATAAATAACACGTTGTCAGTTTCCTGTCTTATGCAATGCAGTTCAAAATTTCCCACCTTTATTTTGATAAGACAGAATTCAACAATTATTGGATAAATAAATTCATATAATTCTATTTCACTCAAAACTGATAAAGCTCTGTTTCGTTGAATAAAAGGGAAAAAAAAAAAAAAGTAATTTCAGTTTATTTACTTTGATCATTAATACCAAAGTTATTTCCGAACAATATTTTCTGTAAAAAAATGCATAAGAATTGTTTATTATAAAATCTGGAAAAAATATTTCTTTACCACTGAAAGTTTCAAGATCTCCTTTGTCATAACACCATTACAATACAAAATGATGGGTAATTTATAGGGAGAATTTTCCACTTTTTAATAAAATAAATTTGAGGAAAGAGGTTCATAGCTAGAATATTACAATATGCAAGATATCTATGCATTAAAAAAAATTGGTTATTTTTATATCTTGAAATCTTATTTCAAATTGGCAATCATACTTCCATTGTTATTAAAATATTGTGGTAGTGACAGCATTAGAATAGACAATAGTCATACTAAAAGTATTTGCATGAAAAAGCATTTTCATTAGATTTAATTGAAATCTGGCAATATACATAACATTCTAGTAAAAATAATCTTAGAGAAATTTATTTTTTCTTTCAAAGAAAAACTTTCACTGATTTTCATTTTTTCTTAACTTCTGTTGAATTCTGATTTTCTTTGTTTTAAATTTAAAATTTGATTAATCATATATACCCACAAAATTTATGGATAAGCTTGCTGAAAATCTGATTTATTTTGAAATATCTAATAAAAAATATTAACAATTGGTAAAAAAATAGCCTAATTCTAAAACCAATATCTTTTGAATAATTATCCTCACTTTGCAAAGATGAAAATAGTCTTTTAAAAAAAACCTCTAATTTAATAATTGTTTTAAAATAAATTAAATCTTTTAATTTTTTATTTTTCAGTTTTTCAAATCTTCACTATGGCCAGCCCTAATTCACCAAAAGAAGCAGTATCAACTCACCAGAAAATGTTGAAAGAACTTTTAGACAAAGAAGAGTACACCCTCAAGAAACGACTGCCCCATACTCTGCCAAAAGGGCCTAATGATGTTTACATTAGTAAGAAAACAAACTTTAAGGCACAGCTTGTTCGTTGCCAGAAAATTTTGGACAATGGCAACGAAGTATTTGTTCATGCTCTAGGGGCAGCCATTAATCGGGCTATAAATTTAGCCCTTCAGCTAAAGGCAAATGGGTTTGGCTCAGTCGAACTTTCAGTAAACACTTCAACTGTGACTCTAACAGATGATCTCGAACCAGAAAATGATGAGCTGGAATATGAGACTTTAACTCGAAATAATTCTGCTATTCACATTAAGATTTATCGCCCAGAAGAAATAAAAAGCTGACGACACACACAAAATTTTGTAAATAAATCCATTTATGTAAGAATGTTCTTTTGTTAACTTATTCTACAAATAGTAGGTATTAGAAAATATTTTTAAAATGTTATAATTATTTGCAAAATTAATTTTACTCTATGGATGTGGCTAAATCCCAAGCTTTCGGGTTATTTCAACTTCAGGACAATGTTTTTTAACTCTTCATTTATATTAAGTTGTCGCAAAGGTTTTCATTTGAAATCAAGGAAGCAGGTCAAGATTCAAAGGCTTGCAGAAACTCTTGGAAAATGATAATCATTTTGCTATTACTTGGAGAGTGTTTATAAACTTTTGAGACAACCTAATAAAAGAAAGGGGTCCAATGCCTGGAGCTATTTTTTAGTCAATCAAATTCAAACTATCCTCTTACCTTTTCTATTGCTGCTTATTGAATACAAAACAAACCCAATTATTTAAAAGATATTGAGAAATATTGATATCCAACCAATGATTTTACTTTGTCAGAACTTCTTTGTAGTTGAGTGTCCTTTTCACTCAATGGAATTAAAATGTTCTGTAAATCATTGACAAACATTTTGCCTCTGGTCAGGATTGAACTGGCAAAATCCAGGTAACTTGACACTTAAACTACAATAGACAATCTAATTTTTTCAACTTATAATATTTATCATTATATATGATTTTTACTTTCTCTCATACTGCAATATTGTATGTACTAAATTCATTCTTTTATATGTTTGAAAAATAAATGAAGGTTGGTGGGCATTTTGATTGAAACACATGAGAATAGTCTGAATTTTATATATTTATACCTTTGAAACATATTTATTACCTACCCTTAAATGAGTACTATAGATATGTCAAACACACTTATATTTAAAAAAAAAATCAAATATTCACAATAGTTTGTGTAGGAAAAAATAAAGTAGAAAAAATGATAATTTCATTGGGTTTCTTTTTACCACTTATGAAAAAGTTTCATATGCAACAAATGAATGAATAATATAAGGATACTTCCTTATGCCCCTTCTTAAATAAGAATTGTTTCTTAAGACTAAAACCTGCACATAAAAACAAGTTGAGGATGGTTTGTTTTAAAAAATAAGAACATTAATTCTTAGATATTTTACTTAGTCATTTTCATTACATCTAGTGTTAAGACAAGTAATTATTTACAACACTTGTCAACCAAAGAAATACCTACTCATTTGGAAGTGGGTAATCAATTTAAATCAAACTGAAATAGGTAAATTAATATCCTTAAAAAAATGTTCATTGAATTTAGAGGAATAATTAGTTCAAATTGAAAAATAATTATTTTTAATTTGAGTAGGTTATAAACTCTTCAAGTTGCCTAAAAAGAAAAAAAATGGCAGGAATGATTGAATGGTAAATAGTTTCCTAAGAGATGTTTTTGTTTGTTTTATTTATCTGTTTCTTCTTTTATGTTATTAACTCTGATATATGTCATAGCAGTGCCTTTGTAAATATGGCTGCTTCGAGTGTGCTGGCAGGCCAGTGCAAAAGAGGAAAAAGTTTTCAAACATAAATAACAAGAATAGGTATGGCCATAATACCCATGGTTCTTGTAAATATGGGCAATAAGGCCACGTTTCCCAGAAAATATCTCTTCACATTTTAGGCATCGTGACCTAAGAAAATCTGCACACTGCATCACTAACTTTGAGTTCTGGGCATCTTCACCACAGGCCTTTTCAAGCTTGCAATTTTCTTCACTAGTCTCTTTGTCTATAGACAAAGATGCCTTAGTAGAGCTGGTTGTCTCTAACAATTTGTTCATAGTCGTCCTTTGGGGATTGAGTCTTTTTTGTTTTAGGAATATATTGTGAATCTTTTCCATGTGTTCTACAATCGTAAAAACAGACTCAAATGTCACATTACATTTAAAACACTGATGCGTCTGATTGGAAATTGCAGTGTGGGTTTTATTGATGTGTTTAATGAGCTCTTGTATACCAGAAAGTTTTTGGTTGCAATGCAAACACTTTGCAGCCTGGAAGTTTGTTACATCGTGAATTGAAGAAGGTTCTTGAAATGGAACCGAGTCAGCATTGCTTTGTTCTTCACTTGAGGAATCAGAAACCGTGCTGCTATTACTTACAGCTTTTTTTCTAATTTTGTAGTCAAGATTATTTCTTTTTTGTTGCTCCCAGACTTGGAGCTTTTGATTGAGATCTGCAATTTCTTGGTCACTACAGCTGTGCTGAACTTTGGTGTGGCGCAGGATCGACACTGAAGAAATAAAACTCAAATGGCAAAATGGGCATGGAAAAGCATTTTTGTATGTACAGTGCATCCGGATAATGTGCCTGATCAAGTCACGGGCACCTGAAAACTTTTGGTTGCAGTTCAAACAAAGCGATGGAAAATGTGCATACTTGCTGACAGTTTTGTAATACTTTAAAGGAATTGGATATTTTCTATTGTTGTGGAATAAACAATTTTTATCTAATACAGAATCTGATGATTTTTGGTCAAAACAATTTTCATCTAAATGGGAATCGGAGGTTTCCTCATTATGCATAGTCGCTTCAACTTTTATTTCCATTTTGGGTTTATTTTCCTGAATAGTTTCTTGAAGGTTATGCTTTAACCGATAGTGTCTTTTAAGACTGAAGCTAGTGAAAAACTCCATGAAGCATATACGGCAGGAATAAGGGTTCTCAGGTGGCTTCTGCTTGATAGAGTGTTTCCGAGTGATATGATGTCGTAAGCCTCGATTCCCAGAGAATATTTGATGGCATATTTGGCATCTGAAGGCAGATTTCTGTTGCGAAGTAGTCAAACTAGTATCATTTTCTGCTTGGTCTGAAAGTGGTCTAGTTTTGGGGTTGCGCTGAGGTGTGACCGGGTTACTCTGAAGAAACCTGGTC
Organism: Xipholeptos notoides; assembly: GCA_036873565.1. Lineage (NCBI taxonomy): Eukaryota > Metazoa > Mollusca > Cephalopoda > Idiosepiidae > Xipholeptos > Xipholeptos notoides. The sequence continues at coordinate 2,373 of JAYKTE010284711.1, read as the reverse complement.
ATTTGTGTATCGCATTTTTCTACAGAGATCTTTGGTTCAAGCAAACTTTGCCACTGCTGGTTCTCTACGTGTCCACTAGCTTTCAGCCGTTTTACCACATTCTTCATATCGCTTTTCTTGCAGTTGTGGACTGTTTGTGTGTGGCGCAGGGCAGAGGCAAATGAAGGGGACTTCACTTTACAAAATAGGCAAGGATAGATCTTTCGGATGCCACTGTGCATACGGAACATATGGAAGACGAGGCCACGTTTGCCAGAGTATGACTGATTGCATATGTGGCACCAGCCCTTTTTCATTTCAGAATAGACGGCCATATTAGATGTTTTGGCGAGGTAGGAAATCTTCTTCAATGAAGGTTGGCCACTCTTTGTAGAAAAGACATCAATATTATTTTGGGTTGCCTCTTTTTTTGTCTGTTTCGATACTTTATTGCTACCAGCTTTCGTTCCATTATCAACATTTCTCCCATTCTCTTTGTACTTGCGGAGTTTTACCTTTAGATGAAACTTATTAATATGACTTACAAGCCTATACTTAGTGCTGTATCTCTGATTACACTTTAAACAGAGAAGCTTGTGAAAATTTGCCATTTTTAACAGCCTGAGACTTACATTCCTGGGCGGAGATGACTTTGTTGCGCTTGACTTTTTCTCACAGCTTGTATCTGTTGCCTCTTCCCTCTTCTTATACGTGAGCCCCATCAAATTTTTGTTCTCAGTGGTTTTATTTGTGTTTAACGGAACTAATTTCATAGCAACATTGGTCTCTTGTATTGGCTGAAGGTAAAGAGGTTGCAACTTTCTCTTATGGCGAGACTGTTCAAGGGTTCCTCCAATGCTGCCACTGGGGTTTTGAACATAAGCCTTATTTTTACACAGGGATGATGTCATTTCCACATGCTGTTCCAAATTTCTTTTGGAATTCAGTTTTGAGATCAAGTCTGACATTTCAACAAATTCTTTGGCATCGTCTGGAGGTTCTGGATAAATGATAGGTACTTCATCAGCAAAGGGACTTGCAAGCAAAGAGACACTTGCATTTGGAAAGAGTTCTTGGCAGTAAATACGCTTGTGGTCCAAGTAGTTTGGTAATGATCTGAACAGGTTCCTACATACTCTGCACTCAAGAATAACATCTGACTGCTGGAGGATTAACTGCTGCACTTCAGACGTACCATGTTTCAGACCATTAATGACTTGATGTATCAATTTTCCTCCTGCCTCTAATGAATGACGAATCAAACTTAGATCTTTTTTACTGAGACCCAAAATGTTTTCTGTTTGAGATGTTGTTGCCATTGCTGAACCTAAAAATAAAAAAAATATATTAAAGACAGGAAGAAGAGAAAAATGAATAATGAAACTTGTGTATGTGGATTTCAAAATAACTATATATAAATGTGTTTGGGGATTTTTAATAACTCAAAAATCCCAAATAAAACTTTTCAGTAGGTAAATCAGGTTTCAAGAGAGGTTCGTGGCACATTAAAGCTACAGGTCATGTGTCTATAAACTGAAAAGCTAGGAAAAGAGTATTTTACATGGAAAGTAACTGAAGAAAAAATATAGAGTTATTTCTCTAGTCCTATAAATTTTATTCTAATAAAAACTAAAAAAAAGGAGTAACCAAAAAGATATTGACTAACAATCTATTTTTTTTTCTTGTTAGCTTTGCTTGCACCATTTAACCGTATACAGATGAGATGAACTGGGCATATTAATGTTTGAAAGGTCACATGAAGATGGAGTTTAGAGAAAATAAACAGCAATGAAGATGGCTATATAACAATTCAACATTCTCAATTCAGAACCATTTGCTACTGAGGTTTAACATTGTTGGGTTTAGTGCTGGAATGATTCCTAAATTTTTTTCCGATTCCAAGAAAATGATTAACGATTCTGATACCAAGAACGATTCTGATTCCACACGGGGAATAGTTGTTTTGAAATGGAATCAAGTTTGTCTTATAAACACACAAGCATATTTAATACATATTATTACACAGGTAGGAGTGTGCGGTAAATTCGCCATTAAAAATCAGTATTTTTTAAATAATTACACTGAATCTTTTCCTTACCATGTGAAAAATGTATTTCAAGTCTTAATTTTCTTCTTCAATAAAACGAACAGAGGCCAAATTTAAAAAAAAACAATTTTTTATAATAAGGTTGTTTTTACTTTAAATTTTCCCTGTTAACTTGGTAAAAATACGATTACGTTTTATTTTATTAAAATCTAATTTAGTTTTGCTTTAAAAAAAAAAAAAAATCATTAATGATGGTTTGATATGACTTATAAAAACAGTCTATTTAAAAAAAAAATCAATGTGTATATATATATATATATATATATAGTAGAATTTTATTTTTTGTT
>JAYKTE010284601.1:0-11522 GCA_036873565.1 Xipholeptos notoides | reverse complement strand
TATAAATAAAGATGTCTGGTTCTAAAATCTCTGTAATGAATCTGTTAATAAAATTAAGCTTTTTCTGACTTCAATTATCATGCTTTCAGAATATTGTAAAGTAGGATCCCAAACTAAATTGCAATAATTTTGAATTAGTCTTCATTTTAACTAAATACTAAACAAAATCATTTCTGTAAATGTTATTCTTTGTGACTTCGTAGGAATTAAGTCAGATGTTTTTGTTTGCTCCCCACCCATCACTTGATATTTCACTGTAATGGTGCTATTATCATATTACAATCCCCCCACCCTCAAACCATATGGACAGGCATTCCTCTGCTCTTTGTAATAAGTAATGTAGCTACAATGTGTGTGTCTGCTGTGCATTTTGCAGAAGTTTTGTTGTAACAGGAGATACATTTGACTTAGCCTTCACTGGCTCTTTTGTTCTATTTATTTTGGCAAAAAAATCTTTCTGTTCATTTTACTAGAGATTAAGTAAAATCATAAGTATTTTCACTTTAATGATAATTATTAAGAACATCAGATAAGAATATCATCGTTTCAAGACTAAAAAAGCAAAAAAAATCTTTTTGTAAATAAAACAATACAATTTAGATAAAATATAAACCATTTCGGTGATTTAGAATTTTATATTTCTCTTTAAGAACTAGATATTTGCAGTTAATGTAAAGTTTCAAACTATGGACATTTGGTTAACTATTAATAAAAACTTATAAAGATATTTTTTGCATGTGAATTTCGGAAAAAAATAAAAGCATCAAAAAATAAGTATTCAAGAAGTTTTATTTGAATTCAATTGGCCCTCAAATTTTTATCAAGTTTTGACAACTATGATTTCAAAATTATATTTCCATGCATTCGTGTTCAGTTGCATTCCTTTCTTCTAACTTTTCCAATATCTTTTTGAATTTTGTAAAGAATTTAATTTTTTTTTTTTGACATGTACAACATTTCTGAAAGAACTATTGGTCCTAGATCATGATCATGTATATTTAATTTTTCTTTTGACTCCAATTGGTGATAAACTAGCAACAATATCTGACATTACTTTGTTGAAATTACTTAATCTTACGTTACATTCCCAGAACACAGGACAGTTTTGCTGCCTTGATACCTCTCAAATTTAAAAAGGAATTCACTGAATAACCCCTGTTTTAATTTTTATATAACTTAGGGTTTTATTTCTTTTCTCATATCAAGTGTTAGGAACTAAAAGTAGTGCTAATCTTTAATTGCTCGCTAATACTGAGGGTTTAAATTTCATGGAAATTAAGAACATATGAAACTTCTGAAATAGAGTTTAGGAGTTAAAGGTTGTAACTTTCTTTATGTCTGCCTCTTTATAAAAATTAAGATATAACACTGACTCAACATTATACAAAGTAAACTACCAATTTTAATGAAAATCTGTTTAAATTTTCTCTCTTTCATTTGATTTCAAATTTTTGAACAATTACATGAAAATTTTGGATTATTTGAATTTTGAAATAATCTTCATCTTAATGCATGTAAAAATGTTTTTGTTATGAGCATTTCTTATTACTTTGATACTAGTATTAGTTTGTTTGGAAAGTTCTGAATATTTTTTATTTAAAGAGAACCTAAATATCATAAAAGGATGTGTATCCTTTGAAAAACACAAACTGTACTTTTTAGATTCCTTTTAACTCTTCTGCAAGTTTTCTTGATGTTATCTTCAAAATATTTTAATCCACTTTTAAAAGTTTCCCATGGAAAAGACTGAAGTCCCCCCCTTTTTTTTAAATCTGGAAACTATTTTCAAACTTTTTATTCACTTATACGATCATTGTCTGATACTTTGCAAATATTTTTGAAAATTTTACCTTTGCTTTAAATGGGTACTTTAAATAAGAATTAGTCAATTGATTTAGTTATTGACAAAGAAAATGTGCATTAGATGATAAATCATTACCTTAAGATATAGTTAAATATATTACATGTTTGTTTGCTGATATTAATAACAATTATTTAAAAAAAAAAAAAAAGAAACCTAGAACATTCCAGATTCTAATATTTAATTCTGAAATGTTGTTTTTTAAATCATTATTTTAAGTATTTGAATCAAACTTTTTCCCATATTTTGATAATCTTTTATTTTATATTTTATTTATTTAAACTAATTTTTTATCTTTTAACATCATCAAATATTGAAGATGTTTGATGTAGGTACTATAGATTTGTTTGAAGTTAGTAGCAAATACAAAAGTTTGCTATTTTGTATCCGGCAAATTTTTAAGTAGCTAACCATAATTGTTTATACAACTGGTATTGATGGTTCTTTCAGGCGTGGGGAAATATAATGATATTTATTCCATATTATTTTTACAAAAACAGATACCTATTTAGTAAGTCTATTTAATGCAATCTTCTTTCAAATGCATATCTATTTATTGTAATGAAAGATTATTCATGATAAACATATTTCACAATGAATTATATAAGCTTCTAACATACTGTCTGAAATACAATTATCTATGTTGCAATCATTTTTGACGAAATGGGTGCACTAAAAAAATATTTATTATATCAGAAGCAATATAAGAAATATCTTTTTTTATTTATCATAAGTTGCATATCATGACTTGAGATTTTTTTATCAGTCAAATCTTTTGTGGCATTAGATTTTTTTAAAGAAAAAAAAGTAAAAAAAAACAAGCTTGAAATAAAAACCTTGTATACATGACTCTCAATGATACTATCACATGCTTTTTAGTAGATTTCAATTAATTTCCAATAATTTCCTTCTATTACTTACATAGGATTTATAACAGTTGACATAATAATTTATAGTTAATTGTTTTTGTATATTTATTATGCAGACTATAGTCCTTATCTTTATATTTGTTGAATTCGCATTTTAGCCAGTTAATCCTTTGACTTTCTTCCGGTGAAAATCTGCACACTGATGTTTTTGTACTGTTGATCATAAATTGACAGCACAAAAAAACATCAGTGTACAGTTTTGGTCCTGAATCTGAATAGAAAAGTTCTATCAGCTGAAAAGTAAATTTAGCAAATATAAAAATGAGAACTGTAGTTCACATAATGAATATACAAATTATCAAATCTCATTTTAAGGATTCTGAAAAATAATTTTTTTTTGGCTTGTTTAATGAAAAGAATTTTAAATACTGAAATTTATTAAGCTTGATAAGCTCTTGTAGCTGGATCATAAGCACCAAGAGTGATTCATAAAATGAATATGAAGGATAACCAAAATGAAAAAAAAACTGTTATAAATATGTAAAAGCATTCTTCTTATCTAAATCAGAATAAGTTTTATATGAATATAAGATACCTTGTATTGTCTGAATTTCATATTTTATTCTCTAATTGGCTTTTTTTCTCTAAGATATTTTTTTCTCAAAATTTTGATTTAATACGAAAAAATTTTCTTCCAACTTGGATAATTGTTCCAATTTATTCAAAGTTGTAAAATTCTGTCTAGATTAACCAGACAGAGATTTTGAGTAGTTCTTACCTTCAAAGTAAATAAAACAAAACATTGTGGTACTTCATCACCAGAATTGTGGAAGGAAGTCCTAAATATAAAAGAAATTGGTGCATGGAAAAAGCATGAACAGTACAACTCGTGAGGGATTTCAAATCCCATATAAGTACCATATAAATAAAATGCAATTGCTTCCATGAATGATTTTCTTTATGTAAAGATATTCTGCAAGAGCTAGAATCAATTACTACTCAATTTAGTTTGAGAATTTTTCATTCAGAATATTTTTCATTTTGGTTTATTAGAATTTAATTCTAAAATGTGTATTTTTTTTCCCTAGCTTCTTTGTGAGACATTTTTCTTTCTTATTTCAGATATTTTGATTGTAAAGCGCAATATGGATTATTTGCTCCAGTTCACAAAGTAACACGTCTTATGGGTGGTATGCCCAGTCCCAACACCCGAACCCTGGCTAACACAAGTCTTCGTTTATCACGTGAACGCAGTGGCAGCCAGGAATCTGTGAGCTCAATTAGCTCTACTGCGTCAAGCATGTCACGTAGCCGGGTAAGATTGGGTGTGACCTCCTTAAACAACCAGGTACATGCAGCTTTACTGATGCTCTTATCTCATTTGGGTTAAAATTTTCGATTTTTTTTGCATCTTTCACTTGGCCATATCTTTTGTTTCATTATCTTGACCTATCTCAATCCTGTATCATTTGTTTGTGGCCAAGTCGCGTTATAAAAGACAGCACTACTGTTTAGTGAGTAGTGCTTGCTGTATCAACTCTAATGTTAAGTTGGATAATTACTGCCCAGAAATCACTAGTTTGTTATCTGCTAACATTTTCTTTATTTTATTCTAGCAAATATTTGCATGAAGCAACACTATCATTTTAATTGCATTCCTTGTTTTATCCTCATTTAAGACTTGACACTACTTTCACTTGAAAAAGAGAGTTTTTGCTTTTATAGGAATAAAGTGAACTTTTTACAAGTAGTATATCTAGAAAATGTTTAACCGTTTTGTCACTGAAAACAAAAAATACTTTTAATGGCCTTTAAAAGCAGTAGACATAATTTTTTGAAAAAATGGTGTATAAAATCATGGTAAAATTTTCCTAAACAAAATTTGGTTGCGTTAATTAATTTATTTCAATCTTAATCCATAAATTGGATGCTGAGATTTTGGCTAGCTTTGTTTAAAAATCCTACCAGTTCAGTTTCTTCAGTTTTTTATTCACTGCGACAATAACCACTGCCATTAAAGATGGTTTCATTCTTGCAAATGTGCAACATCTGCACTTTGGGAAAAATAGTATGTTATCCAGGAGAGTATTAGGATTTTTTTGGATTTTTTTTCTTGATCACAGAATGACAAGTCTAGAGTGATTTGGGCCAACAGCCTATTTCTTTGAAAATACTTGTGCATTTAAATAAGGTTTTAAATGTAAATTTATAATATATGAAAATGCAAACTCTTTAGTTAAACTAACACAAGACAAGCCACATAAAAACTATAAATTATAATTATCTATCAGTATATATAGTTTAATTGTAAATGTGAGTTGAAATTGAGGCATTGCTGGAAATGTTCACCTATGATAGAATTGACTAGCAAGGAGTCACTACTTTTTCTTCTGTTAAAATCCACTTTGAAAAAAAACTTGTTAATCATATTGTATGGAGATAGTCTAATTCCTGAATTACAGTGAATTACTAGCATGGTTTTGAAGTTCCTTTAAATTTAGAAGCCTGACAATTTATACATCTATCTTTCAAACCATTGTTCTTATTCTTATCATTGTTACTACCACAATGTTTCAGCCAATAAACACTTTAGCCTTCTTCAGATGATCGAACGTCAGAGCCTTGATGTCTTAACCTCTTCACATAACTTCAAACTTAATGAGGACAATGGTTAAAAAAAATAGATGTACAAATTATCAAACCTCATCTCAAGGATTCCGAAAAACTGCTTGACAATTTGTAATAATGGTTATAAGTCTTTCAAAAGCTTACTCTCCAATTTAAAAAGAATTCTAAGTTTTGAAAATATTGTTTTCACTTTGTCTTCATTATGCATAATATAGATATCAAAATCACCAAAAAGTTGCTTATTAAAAAAAGCACTAAATATTTTAAAGAATATTCAATAATAGAAACTTATAAACATTTTTATATAACCCTTTTATCCCCTCATTTCATACATCAATAATCATTGTATATCTTTATATTCTAATAAAATCCATTAATGATTTGACTGCTTTTTGTTTACTGTCGTATTCACAGTATCAATATGCATCAATCATTCCTTTAAATAGTTACCCTTGAATTACTACTTTGCTTTTAATTGATATGTGCATTAATTTTAACTAAAGCCTTCAATGATCCCCTGTTAGTTCATGCATTGCTTTCAACTTTCAAAACAAAGCTAGTAATTGCATCTTTGAAAATATATTCATTTTAATCATTCTTTCACAAAAATGTAATATTTCATACTAAGAATCAATTCTTATATTTTTACTAATTTTCATTATTCTAATTTCATTCTTCAATTTTATTTCTATTTTAAATTTTGTTTTTGTATAAATTGATTTCCAATTCAGAAATTTAGTGTAGCTTTTTAGATACTTTGAAAGGAATGGATAAGCCTGGCTAAAATTATGAGTAAAATAAGAATTTGAAAAAGCTAAGAAAACCCTGGAAAGTCTCTGGATTGCTAAGAACAATAAACCAAGAATAGCCCAGCTTGCTGTAAAACTCAGAAAAGTTTTGGTATGGCCCAAAATATATATGTATTTAAACCAAATTATATCAGGATTCAACACAAAATTTTGCATAACTCTTAAAATAGTGCTGGGCTGCTTTTTCAATCCTATTGAATCTCATTAGTGACACACAGTGTTGTTACATTCCAAACTCCAAGCTGGTTTTGAACATGCAGACCATGTCATGCAATATGAATGCTCTAACAATCGGCCCACAACCCTGTTATGCGTTCATCATGGCAATTTTCACTGTTTTACTTTTAATTGTAGTGATGCTCTTCTAGAAGCTGATTTTTTTCAATTATCGATACTTGTCAGGGGTATTTTGGAACAACACCTATTTAATAACACTTCAGATACATAATGTGCAACTGTATGAATTTTTAATAAAATCGGCCTAGCTGTGTTCAAGTTCATAGGGAACAAACTCACAGACACGCAGAAAGTTCCATTTATACAAACGTTTAGATAAGTGTCTTGTCTTATTTCATATGTTATTTCTTAAGTGTTTCTTGTGTTAAAGCTAGATTGTTGTAATTTTTATTTTGGTTTATTTTATAATCTATTGTGAAACATTATGGCACTTTGTGTTTAATATTTTGTCTTTCTCTAATTTGTTTGACTGTAAATTTTGTCTTCATTTGTGCTATGGTGATTGAATATGTCCTCTAAGCTTTTAAAATCAATAAGATGTTTTTGGTTACTATTTTAATAAAAGCTAGATTATATCAGGTCAGAGCAAAAGTTTTTGCCAGTTTATAAGAGAAGAATTTTAAATCCTTTAAATTTATATTATGCCTATTCTTATTAACATCATAAGTAAATTTATAACTTCTTCATTCAGATTATTAAAGCATTGTTCATATTTTCCGGCAATATTTGCCCCCATGTTCATTTATTCTAAAGAACGCATTAAACACACTTTACTCTAAGTGTTTCTTAGAAGTTCCAGAGTCAAGTGCAGCCACACAAAGCATTTACTATGCTTATAGAAATGAATAGATGAGTTGCAGGTGATGGTTTTGGAAAGGAAATTTCAGCATGAAATAGAAAGTTAGAGGTGGTTTTCCAAAAAGTTGATTTAGATACATTGGAAGCCACTGTTACTGAAAATTCTACTGTAATGTCTTGGGAACTTGCAAATTAATATAATCCATAGAACTGTAGTTGGACTATTGCTTTGATCCCAAAACCACATTTAGTTAACAGAAAGTTGGGTCTTCTTCTCTCATCATAATACCCGCCCACAACTGACCAAAGAAGTTCTCTTTTGGTTGGGAAGTATTGCCTCATTCAGCATATTATCCTGACGCAGTACCCTTGATCCATTATTTCAAGGATTACAAAACCATTTAGGATGGCATAACAAAACGAGATTGGAAATCAGGTTTATTCATATTTCACATGAAAACCTAAAGAATTTTACAAGCAAGGCCTTTATGAGCTCATTGACAGAAGGAATCCAGTTGTAGAGAGCAAAACACATTATTTTTATGAATAAAATATTCTAAAAACACAATTTTTTATTCTCCATATAAATTATTAAATCTGTAAAAATAATGGCACCAACTTCAAATATCTGAATGTTGTCAATTATCTTTTTTTTCTTTTTTTTTTTTGTCAGTTGGTTTAGTTAACTTTGTTGAATATCATTGTTAAAATAATTATATTTTTAGGTTTGAAAAATTGCTAAACTTGATATAGGAACTTTGATAATTGTTTAAAAGCTTTTGACCTATCCTTAGTACACCTTAAAGTTTGGTTGAAAACTAAATAGTGTTATGTTTATGTATGTATCCTCATTCTCCCTAAAAGCCAAAAAAAACAAAAAAAAACAAAAAAAAAAATATTAACAACACAAACAAAATAAAATAACCAATAAACAAATAACATTTAAACCAATCTTCATAATAAAAACTTGAGAAAATCAAGTATAAAGAAAATACCATTCTGGCATTAAATGACCCCAAAAGTGGTTGATATGCCGTTAAATCCCAAACCAACCAACCCTAAAAGCCAAATTTAGTTTAAGAGATATTGGATAACAAGTTATCTTCCTTTTTTTTTCCTTAAAGAACTATATTTCGTATTTTATACTTCTGTGTATTTATTTATAATTTTTGCATCAATCAGATTGAACATTGCTTGATTTCAAATGTGGTGATAGATTTTTTAGTGTTATTTATTGATTGTAATCCATTAAATGTTGTCGCTCTCTCTTATTTATGCATGTAAAAACAATGTATGTTTTGTTCCATTTCATTTCTTTGTGTAAGTGTTATTACATAAAAAAAAGTAAGAGCCACATTGTTAAATATCCTGTATTTATGAAATATAGTTCCATTAATATTTTGAGTTTTCATTATTTTTGTTGAATTTATTGTCTTTGTAGATCATGATATTACATTGAAATTCTTAAAACATGTGCCCTCTGGTTACCTTATGCATTATGGTGGTTCATATGTACTTAATGATGCTTTCAAATTTAGTTAAAATTTTATGTTATTTTTGTTTAAATAATCTGTTTATTAAAAAATGTGATATTATAAGTTCTATTTTTGTGAATCAAAGTAAGCTCACACATATGAACAACTTGAATACATTTGAGGAAACTAAAAAACACATCAATAAAATCAAAGTGTGAGTATTATAACGTTATATGAAGACCATGATCCACATTGAAATATTGTAAATCTCTTCTTAACTTATATTAGGATATTGTTCTTTTAACATAGAAGATTGGAAATAATATTTTATAAGTAACCTGTACCCCTTTTGGAACTCTTAATTGATTTTGAACTTAATGTTGAGATAAAATTGTTTATAACAAAAATAAGATAAAATATTGTTTTGAACCAATATTTTTTCAGTCATTAGCATTTGAAACCATTTTTATTAATGTTGTAAAATTATTGAATTCTTTAAAAGTTTCTAAAGATTATTTGCTTTCATTGGCATTCTGTAAAAAGGTAATTTGTGAAAAACAAAAGTATAAAGTTTAGATACATTCTTTGTAAATTTTTGAAATTAGTTTGATATCATTCACTGAACACAGGATAATTCTCATAAGAACAGTGTTAAAAGATCCACATTTTAAAATGAGAAAAATTCTATTGATCCATGTTTAAAATATAGTTAATATTTTAAGATAGTTTTTTTATTCATAATATATTTGTTCAAACTATTTTTTTAAATATAAATTGTAATTTTTTCAACAAATTAGGGAACCTTAATTTTGAATTTCTAATTATAATTAAGATTTTAAATTATTTATTAATTAAATGCAAATGTTTATCAGATTTGTAGATTAATTGCATTTTTCATGAAAATTTCCCATTATCTTGATTATTTTCAACAATTAATGTTTTCTGTTGTTTACTTATGTATACACACAATTATCATGCATTGTCTTGAGGTCATGCTTTTTAATGAAAAAAAAGTTCTGGGCAGTAATTTTCAGCATAATATTAGAGTAGTTATGACAATTTGTGTTGTGATTTTGGGTGTTGTATTAATTGATGTGATCTAAAACAAACAAACAAACAAACCACTATTATTTTCCGCCTTTTCTTACCTCAAATTTGGGGGTCATGTATGTTCCTGATCGTGCTACAACTACTACCATTACTACCAATTAATTAATATCACCAGCTCTGACCAACACAACACATTTTTGGGAGGCTGGGCTTTTTGTATGTAAACTTCATTCTAACATCCAACCAATTAACTACCTTTTGGACTGACCATCTTCCACTCTTTCTCACTACCACAAATTTATCGTTATTCTAGCATTGGTAAGCTGCATGCAACATCATTTTTGATTGCTCATTGACTCATTTGTCATCTGCTTTTATTATGCTTTTTCTATTTCTTTCCCAAAAAAAAAAAGCAGTGTCTTCAGTTTCAGTTCTTTTAGTTTCATTTTGCTGTAGTGTGAAATTGTTGTTGATTTTAATCTTTTATAGTATATTTTTTATAAAAGAATCTGTTGAAACAAATAATAAAACAATTATTCTAATAAAAAATCAACTATTTCTAAACTCTAAAAAGTTTTCAGATATAAACTTATTTTAAATGAAATATGCATAATGTTGTAAAAATAAACCTAATAGTTTTCACTGAAACTGTTCGTATTGTTGAAATAAAATGATATATAAGTAATCATTTATTGAAATCATAGAATTATACCACTTCACTTTCTATCTTTGTGTTATTTGTAGAATTTAAATAAGAATTTTGATTAACGATATTTCTCTAATTTTCTTCTAAAGTATAATCTCCCTCTTTTTTTTTTTTTTTGTCCAATTATTGAAATCTTGATCAGTTTTATTAAATGTCCCCTAAAAATGTAACTTGTTAGCATCATTTTAATTAAAATTAGATATTGCTAATCAATCATCTTGTTCTGCAATTAATATTTTGTTAATTATAAATATTAGAATCTATATTATTTTTACTCTATATTCCAAAAGAAAAAAGCTCAACTGAATTTGAATTCATTGAGTTATTTTATTAGATATAGTAAATATAGTAAAATTGACAAACCAGGAGTAATAAAATTCCTTGTGGAAGGTTTATGATCAAATAAACTATAAGTATTATTTTTATGGACAAAAGGCTAGAATAAAATACAATATATAAACATAAAATGAATCTTAATTTTTTTTTTCTATAATCTAAAAAAGAAAAAAAATATTTTAAGTTGATTATCAAATTAAAAAAAAAAAAACTGACACTGATGGTTTATTCTCAACGAGCCTCTGTTTGTGTCCAACACATGAGCATCGTAAAATTCTTCAAACAAATTTGTAAGTATTAATCCCTTCTACTACATTCTGTGCCAAGGAACAAGGCATAAATGAATACATTCATAAAGTTATTAGATTTCTTTCTTTTCAGATAACATAAGTATGTTTGTATTTAAATAACTACATTTTCCTTCTAACCTTTTGAAAAGTAAAATGATGAATAATTTTTGGAAAACTTACAAGACATAACTGAAAGCCTATGTGTTGATATATATATATTAGTCATGTTCTATCCGAAAAGACTAAAAGTTAATTTTTTGAACAATTATCATTTGTTTGACAGTGTACATAAATCATTGATCTAACTAGACAATTGTCATTTCAAATGTTTTGATTGGTTGATTATTGTTAAAAGTAATTTTCTGAATGGTTAAAATTAAAACATTTAATCATTTTAGTTATGAATTTCAATCAGCTAATTCATTAAAAATTCATCAAGTATTATTATTTTAAGACTGTGAAC